>JBBPLO010000087.1:0-10976 GCA_038089835.1 Retiboletus flavoniger
GCCAAAAGCTCAAAAACCATTGCAATGAGTTTGCTGTACTGAAATGGGCATATCTCCACAGCCACTTGGCCAAATCACATGGTTCAGGCACCATTAGAAAGCCAAGGAGGAGTACTTTACCCGATCTCACCAACCCTAAGTGGGGTCCCATGCTATGAAGTGCTACATTGCCACCAGTCCAAAACTGCAAAGCATTGCAATGGTTTTTGAGCTCACTATATATCAATATTACTTTTTGTAATCTCAGCACATAGTCTGATCATCCCTTCAACCCCTTTGACCCTTTGTCCTAGTCCTTCAAGTCTTCAACTGACCTTATCCAGGAACATTGACTCAGTGTAGTACAAACAAATTGGATCAGACTCAATTTCACTCTGGTCAACTTAATGTCAATGAAATTCTCACTTGACATCACTGAATGTCACTTTGGTAATATTCATGCAATATGATTCAATCTGATTCAGTGTCACTCTGGTCAACCTGATGTCATTCAACTTAATGTAATTCTGACTTACCATGACTGAATCTCATTCAATATTATACAACATGATTCAATATGATTTAATTATAAGTCAATGTAGCTTAAACAACTTGGATCAGACTCAGTTTCACTCTGGTCAACTTAATGTGACTCAACTCAATGAAATTCTTACTTGTCATAACTGAATGTCACTCAATATCCATGCAATATGATTCAATCTGATGTCACTCAACTCAATGTAATTCTGACTTACATTGCTTGGGTTGAGCAGGAGATGGTCAAGATTAAGGAGTTTTGCACCCCTACCTTTGATATGAAGACTTTGGACACCAAACTCACCTGCATGTCCATGATTTGTGCTCTTGGACCTGATTATTCCCATTTCACATCATCCCTCACACTTCTCACTGATCTCAACAGGGACAAGGTGAAAGCTGTATTCCACACCAAAGAAATCAGTTGTCATCCCCATCCTGATGCTGTTTCTGTTATGCTGGAACCAGGAGGTACCAGTGATGCCTTAATATAGGTCAATGAAGACTAAGGGTAGAGGGACAAGAGGACAGAGGAACTTAGGATGAGTGGACCAACTAGATCAGATCAAGGGTTTTTGATGATGGGGCTTCTGAAGTCGTAGATGAAGGAGGCTTCATAGGGGCTTCCTACTAGGTGTTGAGGGATGGACTCAAGGAGCTTCCTTAGTCCAAGAGGTCAAGGGAGAACTCAGGGGGATTTCCTAGTTCTAGAGGGTTGTTGGTCACGATGGTCAAGAGAGAATGAGGAGCTCCGAGTAACTTGTAGATTCAAGGAGACTAAAGTTAAGGAGAGATACATGGAGTGCATCAGTCTATAAGTACAGCTATCTGAGGGTTATGTAAGGGGACATGTCAGCATCAGAGATAAGTAGAGTCATAATGGATCAGAGATAAGCGGAGTCATTATAAGTCAGTTCTAAGTATAAACAAGCAGTTCTGAAGAAGGCTGGTTATTCTGCGAAAGGTGAGGTGGAACCAGGAAAGTTGATAAGTGGGGTAGTGACAGCATATCTGAGTCCAAGTAGTAGTGAGGACGAGGAAATGAGAGAAAAAGAGTAGGAAAGAAAAGCACCCATGTTACAATCGTAACGTTGCCCCCATACTAAGGGGGAACCTCTGGAAACCCTACAGATTTAGGCATCCATGCATAGGGGATCTGGTGATGTTAGCATAAGCTTCCTCATCAAGAATGTCATTGATGTTGTCCTCTGGATAGTCTCTTCCATAGTCCACAGCAGTCATTGGGAAGTGTCTTTGATGGGGCATTCGATTGGTGTGCGGTTGAGGAGGTGGGACTGGTTTAGGTACATGTCATTGATGGATGGGGGAGTGGGAGCTTCTAGAGGAAGAGGATGGTGAGGAGAATGGAACTGGTTCAGTGGGGTGATGGAGAGGGCAGGTCTTCTGTGCATGGCCAGGGGTGAACTGCAGACAGATGGGGTATTGGTAGGTCTGATAGTCAAAATAGTAGTGCCTGAGGCAGTGACAATGAAAGCATGTCTCTCGGTATCGAGGGTGAGTCCTGAGGAGAGGGATATGTCTGTCATTACCAGTCCATATGGATTCTGCACATTGGAGGAAGTCCAGCTCAGCAGGGTCTAGGGGGGAAGAAGAGGTGGAAGGGGTAGTCAAGCATTGGTCCCTTCGTCATTCGAACTTTCTAAGGTATCTGTTGAAGTCCTGGAGGAACTCAAGGGCTCCAAGTTGGTAGGCAAGGAGGAGGATGGTGGCCCAAGATTCCCTATAGATTTGGGACATGATAGTAGACAGGTAGGCTGTCTCAGTGTGGGAGGGGTTAGGTGGGATGAGCCCAAGGTGGGCAGTTTGTAAGTAGGCCTTGGTGATCAGCACTATGGGAGATGCATCCTTGACAAATGACTGGAGGGGTATCATGAGGTGGGAGTTGGTCAGGAAGGAGGCAAGCTCCTGTAGGTCAGCATGGGAGGGGTAGTCCTCACAAAGCCTATGGGCATTTAGTGGTATGTCCATGCTGAGGATGGATGCAAGTATGATGGTGGCCAGGAATACTGGTGGGAGTTCAGGAGAGGGAGTTCAGTTTCCCCATAGGAAGTGAGCAGGGTCTTCCCAGATAGGGGAGGCTCATCTGGAGGATGGGGATGCAGGATAGTAGGTAGGTGCAGAGGAATCTATCATAGGGAAAGCTACAGATAGGTCATCAGCATTGACCACACTATTAGAGAGAGGAGATGAGAGAGGAGGAGAACTATGTAGTGAGGAAATGGTAGAGATAGAAAGAGATGTGGTGGTTTTGTGAGACATGACGGTATTTGTTGTTTTTGTAGTTTTGACTTTGTTAGATATAGAGGAGGAGAGACGGATAGTAAACTAAGGAGGAAAAGTATGTGGGTTGGCCTTTTTGTAGGCTAAGAGGATGGTCCATGCATGGTGGAGTTCCTGTTCAGGGATCCAGAAGTCATCGTCAGTGGAGTACCCTTTCCATCTGACCAGATAGTGGCACTTACCCAAAGCTCCACAATGATGAATGATCTTTTCAACTTCATACTCCACTTGTCCACTGATGAGATCTAGAGGGTTCTTTTTGAAATGGGGGCTGTATATGGTGTTTGTGCAATAGGGAGATAGGAGAGAAGCATGCAATATGGGGTGAATCTTCCACATTTTGGGGAGAATGAGATGATAAGAGATAGCCAACAGAACGTCCAAGATAACGAATGGCCCTTCTCATTTAGGGGCAAACTTTGGGTTCACAAGTTCTCATTGGAGGTTTTGGGCTTTGAGCCATACCTTGTGGCCCTTTTGGAATGGTTTAAAGGGTTTTCGGTTTTGTGCTGCCATAGTTTGGCACACAAGGTCATGAGCCACGAGGACTTTAGTGTGGGTGGAGGAGAGGTCCTTGAGGCATGTTTTGACAGCTGGGATGGAGAATCTGGGGACTATGGTGGGTAGAGGGTCAGGTTTGTAGCCCATCATGAGAAAGAAAGGAGATTTGTTTGTAACCAAGTGTGGTCGATGGTTATGGGTGAATTTTGCTAGAGGAATGCAGCCAGCCCAGGATGTGGGGGAATCTCCACAGAAAATGCAGAGGTAGGTTTCTATTTCTTGGTTTACTTGTTCAGTTTTGCCATCTGTCTGAGGGTGGAAGGCAGTGGAGAGGGCAAGTTTATAGTTGAGGATACGCCCTAGTTCTTTCAAGAATGCTGAGGTGAACTGTGGGCCTCTGTTGGAGATGATCTTGTTGCATAGTCCAAACCTAGAGTATACTTTGTGGGCAAAAAGGAGAGTGATGCCATCTGTGGAGATGGATTTTTTTGTAGGGCAGAGAATTACCCCTTTCATAAGGCCATGGTCAACCATGACCAGCAGACTATCAAAACCATTGGAGGGGGGGAGATTAGTGATGAGATCGCAGGAGAGTTGTTGGAAGAGGTGTGTACACCTGGATGGGATAGGAATGAGTGGGGGAGTTGTTGGATGGGTATTGGATTTGTTTTGTTGGAAAATGGCACAGCCAGAGACGTAGGAGTTAACATAGGCATCAAGACCAGGCCACCAGAATTCGGCGGAGACTAATTGGCAAGTTTTCAAAAAGCCAGAGTGGCCAGTGGTGATGTGATCATGGTGTTTGGTCAGGATGGCCTGTTGTGTGGCCAGGGGAACGTAGACACGTCCATTGTAGGTGAGTGTGTCATTCAAGCATTGCCAGGGGAAAAGGCAAGCATGGTAGGACAGGAGAACATCCATTTTAAGGGACTGGAGGATCTGTAGGGCAAGGGGGTCGGTCTTGGAATCGTCCATGACCTTGGAGGCAAGGTAGGTGTCGATGGTGGAGATGAATAAGGTTGGGGGGAGAAGGGTGATGTTGGCATTGTCAGCATTGTTGGAGTGATGGTCAGGGTGGCAAGAGAGAGCATTGGGTGCAACGAGCTTCACCATGAGGGTATAAATATGGAGAGGTTGAAGTCAGTGAGGTTAAAAGCCAATGGGCTTGTCATTGGTTGAGGTTTTGCGGGGATTTGAAATATGTAAGGTTCTTATGGTCGGTGAAGACCAGGACAGGGAACGGTGAGCCTCAGAGGTAGTGTTTCCACACTTGGAGGGCACAGATGACTGTGAGTAGTTTGTGGTCATGGACATCATAGTTTTGTTCTGCTGGTAGGAATTATTGGGAGATATAGGAGCAGGGGTGCCATTCTCTGTTTTTGTCATGTTGTTGGAGGATACCTCTGGAGGCAGATTTGGAGGTGTCAGTGGCAATGGCAAATTGTGCCAAGGTGTTGGGGAGGCAGAGAACCAGTTTCAAGAGGAAGCGGTCTTTGAGGAGGTCAAAGGCTGACTGACAGGAGTCAGACCATTTCCACATCTGGGTTTTCTTGGTGAGATTGATCAAGGGTTGGGCGATGGTGGAGTAATCCACTATGAATTTCCTGTAGAAGTTAGCAAATCTGAGGAAAGATTGGACTTGTTTAATGGAGGATGGGGTGGGCCATTTGGTGATGCCCTCGAGTTTAACAGGGTCCATGGCAATGAAGCCTGGGTGGATGATCATTCCAAGGTATTCAACTTCAGGGGAGGCAAAGTTACACTTCTCAAGTTGGAGATGGAGATCTAGTTCCATCATTTGTTGGAGAACCCATTTGGTTCTTTCCTCATGAAGGTCTTTATCTGTGGAGAAGATCAGGAGATTGTCCATGTAAATGATCAACCATCCTTCTGCTATCATGTCACAGAAGGAATCATTCATGAACTGTTGGAATGTGGCAGATGAGTTTGTTAGTCTGAAGTACATCACATTTGGCATGAAGAGGCCTTGGTGGGTGATGAAGGCTACCTTCCAGTGGTCCTCAGAGGAGATTTGTACGTTATTATATCTCCACCTGACATCAAACTTGGTGAAGATGTTGGCTCCACGTAGCTTGTCAATAAGTTCAGAGATAATCAGGAGAGGATAGGAGTCCCACACAGTTCCTTTGTTGAGTTTTTGGTAGTCTTGGCAGGGTTGTAGTCCTCTGTCCTTTTTATGGATGAAGAAGAAAGAGGATGCCTGGGGAGAGTTAGAGGGAGAGATTTTCCCTGCAGCTAGGTTCTTGTTGATGAACTTATCTGCTGCTATCTTTTCATCAGGGGAGAGCAGGTAGACTTTACCAATCGAGGGTTTGAAGTCCTCTTTTAATTGGATCTTGTGGTCATAGGGTCTAGCAGGTGGAAGGTGGTCAGCGGCATCTTTGGAGAAGACTGAATTGTATGCAGTGTATTCTGGGGGTAAGGAGACCTTTGAAGTCTTGAGGGCTTCCACTTTGGCGAGCTTGGTGGCTTGGGTGAGCCGAGCAATCTGGGTTGTGCATAGGAATTGAGATCTGCAGTGGATGATGCAGAAGACAGTGCAGTTTCAAGTGGCGATGATTAGAAGTCTTCCTGAGACTCCCAGTTGTTATAGGAGTACAGATGGTCCTGGGAGACAGAGTGGACTGGAATGGAGTCAGACTTGTGTTGGGGGAAGGTGTAGACTTTCTCATGTCTATTGGTGTCTTTGCAATGTTCCTGGTGAAGGAGCTTCAATTGATCCATGGATTTGGGAATTTCCATGGTTTGTTTGATCCAGTCTATAGTGGGGTTGGTAGCCTGTAGCCAGGAGAGTCTGAGGATGATGTTATTTCATCCAAGATGCATCATGTGGAGGAGGACCTTGTGGACAAGTCCTCCGACATTGAGAAATAGAGAACAAGTGTGGGTAATCTTCCTTTTCTGGTTCAAGGATCCATCTGTGTTTCAGGCGAGGATGGGAGTCGAGAGCTTGGTGGTTGGGAGTTTGTGTTTCGAGACAAAGTCTCAATCGATGCAGGAGATGTTAGCTCCACTGTCAAGCAGAGCTTGAGTGTCAATGGTTTTCATCATGTATGAGGGTAGAACCACTTGGATGGGTATTTGCATTGATTTTGTCAAAGCAGATACAAGTACAGATGATATAAAGGAAGTTGCTAACGTCAAGGTAGGCTTCCTATTTAAAAACCCTGGGTGAAAACCATTTGGACCGATTCTTCATCGTCATTTTTATTGTCTTCAATTTTTTGAAGCCTAGGAATTTTTTCTTCAACTACTTCAGCAACTTTCTTTGCTTGCGAGATCTTGAAGGTTCCCGTGGGAAAAGTTCTGCAGTGGAAGCAGAAGTTCTTCTCAAAGCAACATTTTCATTCTTTAGGAGTAAGTTTTCTGATGGTTCAGACAATGTCTACATCTATGGCATTGGGGTCTTTGTGAGCGTGGTATGGGGTGGATGACGTGCTGGGGTTGGTTGAGTTTCTACTAGAGATTTTGGCTGCTCAGTCCCACATGGTCTGGAAGTGGATGGCTTTCTTGTACCAGTCCTCAACAGTAGTGAGGATGGTCTCCATGGAGTAGATCTTGGTCATGAGGGGGCAAGGTAGTTCTGCAGAGAGGTAACTGATCAGGATGTTATCATTGGTGATTTCTGAGATGACAATGTAGTTCCTGAACTATGTGATGTAGAAAATGAGGGTAGGATCATAAGACCCTTTCTTGCACATCATGCACATGGTGGAAAGCCAGGTGATGGCATTTCCAATCAAGTCTTGGTGTTTGAAGGCCAAGTTGAACTCCTTAATGAAGTTCATGAAGGTTCCTAGCAAGATGGTGGTCTGTTGGAGGGCTCTTTGTTGAAAGGTGGTGGCCCAGATCAGGGCCAAGTCCTTGGTCATGTAGGAGAGGGCAAATACCACTTTCTTGGCATTGGTGTCATAGACATCTGCATTTACAAGGAGGTAGAATTGAACAGTGTTGATCCACTGTGTAGATTGATCATAAGACCCATCAAAGAATGTAGGGGTTCCAAGGTGGAGTTCCTTTCCTTGAGAAGACATTGGGGGTGTGGCTGGCCTAGGAAACAGGGGGAGCATATAAGAGAGAGGGATTCCAGTAAGTGGGGGTGGTTGGCGAGGTGCAGGAGGTAGAGGAAAGAGGGGTTGTGTGGCAACGGGAGTGGGAGAAGGAGGGGTAGGAACTCTCAGAAGGCTAAGTCCTACAGATAGTTTGTGGGATAAGTAGAGGGTTTCTTCCTCTTCTTCTCTAGTGTTGAGGGGAATGTCTGGGTTGGTTTGGGCAATGGACAATGGGGACGAGGATTCAGGTGAGGAGGGATTCTCCTGTGTTATACCTCAGGGGAGGTACCAAGCTTTTGCTTGTCTGGAATCAATGGTGACATGTCACCTAGGGAATCACCCTGTACAGGTAGTGTGCAAGAAGGGGATGTGTGAGTGTCCAGGGAATAACCCCATGCAGACTGAGAGCAGAAGTGGAATGAGGAAGGTTGACCTAAAAGTCGCCTGTAGGGAGAACTTTAGTCTTTTGTTATGCTGGAACCAGGAGGTACCAGTGACACCTTGATACAGGTCAAAAAAGACTAAGGGTAGAGGGATGAGAGAACAGAGGGACTTAGGATGAGAGGACCAACTAGGTCGGGTCAAGGGTTTTTGACGACAGGGCTTCTGAAGTTGTAGACAAAGGAGGCTTCATAGGGGCTTCCTACTAGGTGTTGAGAGATGGACTCAAGGGGCTTCCTTAGTCTGAGAGGTCAAGGGAGAACTCAGGGGGATTCCCTAGTTCTAGAGGGTCATTGGTCATGACAGTCAAGGGAAAATGAGGAGCTCTGAGTAACCTGTAGATTCAAGGCGACTAAAGTTAAGGAGAGATACATGAAGCACATTGGTCTATAAGTACAGCTACCTGAAGGTTACATAAGGGGATGCGTCAGTGTCAGAGATAAGCGGAGTCATTATGAGTCAGTTCTAAGTATAAACAAGTGGTTCCAAAGAAGGCTGGTTATTCAGCAAAAGGTGAGGCAGAACCAGAGAAGTCAATAAGCAGGGTAGCAACAGCATATCTGAGTCTGAGTAGTAGTGAGGACAAGAAAATGAGAGAAAAAGAGTAGGAAAGAAAAGCACCCATGTTACAATCATAACAGTTTCTGGCAACTCTGTGCTCTTTGCTACTCTTGGAACTGCACAAATAACCCCACCTCACCTTGCTCTTTCTGTGAGAAGCCTGGTCACTGCCAGTGCAAGTGTTTCACTCTGAAGTGTGCCAGGAATTCCTATAAGACATCCAAACAAAAGGGCAAGAAAGCAAACTCTGCTACTATGCCTTCCTCTGAATCTCCTATCCCATCTTCATCTGTCATGCCTGCCCTAGTGCAGCCAACTCCATAGAACTGGCAGGAAATGCATGTGCTCATTCCAGTGACCCATCTCACCCCTCAATTCTGATGTTGATTGGAATGCAGACTCAGGTACCACTTCTCATATGACCCCTCTTCACCACTGGTTGCACACCTATACTCCCAAAAGCATGCCAATCAAGCTGGCTGACAACACTATGGTTTACTCATCTGGTGTTGGATCTGTGGTGTTCCACCCAGTCATAGAGGGGAAGAGGGCTAGAGCAGTCAAATTCACTCATGTCCTGCATGTTCCTGAGCTTTGCAACAATCTCCTCTCTGTCCTATAGCTTACCAAACATGCTAGCTTTGTTGTCAATATAGATTCTGCTCATATGGTGTTCTCTCAACCTCCTGAAACTCCACTATTCATTGCTAGCATTCAGGACTGTTAGACAGCTGAATCAGGCAGCTGAAATTCACTGTCAGAAACTAAGGAGAAAAGACAGTGGACTCACAGGATATACAGGATGTGGTCACAATAACCATAAATAACAACAATGGACCACAATGTGGCACAGTGGGTGCAATCACTACATCTAACACTCCCCCCTGATTGCAAATCTCTCCATATTGCTTAGCTCCCCCCAAATGTGCCCAATTCCATAGAAGCACAGAATTGCTCCATCTTGATATGATGCAATGCCTTTGTGAGTAGATCAGCAGGCATTTCACCAGTGGGCACATATGTGAGGGAAATGGACCCTTGATCAACCACCTCACATAGCCAAAACCAGCAGAGATCAAGTTGCTTCATGTGCCCATGGTGTTCAGGATGTTTGACTACCTGAATGGCAGACTGGTTATCCATGAAGAGAACAGATGAGGTGGTGATGGGGAATCCCAGCTCCTGCAGCATCTTGCACATCCAGATGATCTCCTTGTCTGCCTCACATGCAGCCATGTACTCTGCTTCCATTGTAGAGAGAGCAACAATGGACTGGCACTTCAACATCCAGGACACAGCTCCAGTACCAATTTTGACCACATATGCACCAGTAGACCATCCAGTGTCCTTGCAACCACCATGGTTTGCATTGGAGTATGTGGTGAACAGCTGAGACTGAGATGGATCTGGTGCATAGGTGATGGCATAGTCAATGGTGCCTTTGATGTAGCACATGAGGTGCTTGATGGCATGCCAATGGGAAACACCAGGATCAGATGTGAAGGAGGCAAGCTGACTGACTGTGTAAGCAATATCAGGATGAGTGGTGTAAGAGAGGTACTGCAAAGAGCCAATAGCACCTCCATAGTCTACAGATCGCATGAAAGTGTGCTCCTTGGCAGTCTTGGGGCTCTGATCACATGATAGACAGAGTCCAGGAGCCATGGGTGTTGAAACAAGCTTTGAATTAGCCATACCATAGCATGCAAGCATCTCAGTGCAGTACTGAGGTTGGGAGATGGTCAGGGAGTGTTTGGTGTGGTTTCAGTTGATTCTGATTCCCAGCAGCTCTGTGGTGGGTCCCAGATTGCACAGTTTGAAATGGCCACTGAGATCTGTGATTGCCTGCTTAATTGCAGGCAGAGACTTGGATATGAAGGTCATGTCATTGACAAACACAGGAAGAATGATGCAAACATCACCTTGGACAAATATATAGATGGCAGCACCTGAATAGGTTTGTTTGAAGCCCATGCACTCAAGAGCAGTGTGCATTTTGTGATTCCAGCAGTTTCTGCCCTGCTTGGTGCCATAAAGTGACTTCCTCAGCAAACAGACCATGTCCTTTAGATTTCCCATGGCAAAACCTTCAGGCTGCTCCATATAGACATCATAGTCCATGTCACTGTTCAGATAGACATTGGAGACATCAACAGACCACAAATGAAGGTTGTGGAGTGCAGCTAATGCAATAATGATGTGCAGGGTTGGTAGATGTACAGTGGGAGTGAAGATCTCAAGATATTCAAATCCAGGATTCTGGGAGAAGCCCTGAGCAACCAAATGGCCCTTGTAATGCTCAACTGAGCCATCAGCATGATATTTCTGGGTAAACACCCATCTGGAACTGATTACAGGGTGGTCCTTTGGTTGGGGCACCAGAGTCCAGATGCCATTCATCTTGTGAGCCTCCAATTTGATTAATGCAGCCTTCTTCCACTCCACAGTGTCCTCTCTGCACAGGGCATCTGCAAATGATCTAGGGTGACATGAACTGGTGGCAAAACAACAGGCTGCATCTGCATCTTCATCATCCTCAGAATCACAATCAGTTTAAAAAGAAGATTCATCAGTATAATAATG
>JBBPLO010000087.1:10986-21691 GCA_038089835.1 Retiboletus flavoniger
CATCCTGGTTACCAGCTATTTGTGCTGGACTGAGTTTCCACCACTTGTGAGATGGTTGGCAATTCCTGGCAGGCATTCAAGCACCAATGCCAACTGGGCTAGGAGCTCTGGGTTGTGCTGGCAGCAGAGTGGCTGGTGGTGGAAGAGGTGCTGGCTCCTCCACAGCTTCAGCTTCATGCTCCTCCTAAGGAGATGGCAGCTCTGGAGCAGCTGCTAGTGGCTCATCAGCATCCACTTCCTCTGGCAAGTCAGAAGGGACATATAGGGCCTCAGCAGGTACAGTTGGCAGTGGTAGCCTGCAAAGGCAGTGGTGCAACAACTGGAGGGAGTTGTTCATCAAAATCAGCATGTTTAGAGATAAAAGTATGCTTTGTGGTAGAGTTGTAGAATTTCCACCCCTTGTATCTGTTATGCTGGGACTCGAAAGTACCAGTGACACCTTGATACAGGTCAACAAAGACTTAAGGAGAGAGGGACGAGAGGATAGAGGGACTTAGGGTGAGTAGACCAACTAGGTCTAGTCAAAGGTACTTGACAACAGGGCTTCCAAAGTCGTAGACAAGGGGGCTTCATAGAGACTTCCTACTAGGTGTCAAGGGAAAGACTCAAGGGGCTTCCTTAGTCTGAGAGGTCAAGGGAGAACTCAGGGGGATTCCCTAGTTCTAGGGGATCACTGGTCACGACAGGAGGGGACAAGGGATTCCAAGTAATCTGTAGATTCAAGGAGACTAAAATTAAGGGAAGATGCATGGGACGAGTCGGCTTATAAGTACAGCTATCAGAGGGTTATGTAAGGGGATGTGTCAGCATCAGAGATAAGTGGAGTCATTATGAGTCAGTTCTAAGTATAAACAAACAGTTCCAAAGAAGGCCGGTTATTTGGCACAGGGCTAGATGGAACCAGGGAAGTCAATAAGTGGGGTAGCGATGGCGTATCTGAGTCTGAGTGGTAGCGAGGATGAAGAAGTAACAAGAAGAAGAAAGAAAAGAAAGGTACCCATGTTATGATCGTAACATTGCCCTGTACTAAGGGGGAATCTCTGGAGATCCTTAAAAGTCTAGACATCCTCATGTAGGGGATCTGGTGATGTTAGTGTAAGCTTCTTCATCAAGAACATCATCAATGTCATCCTCCAAGTAGTCTCTTCCATAGTCCACAGTGGTTGTTGGGGAGTGCCTTCGGTGGGGCATGTGGTTAGTGCATGGACAAGGGGGAGGGACTGGTTTAGGTATGTGTCATCAATGGACGGGAGAGCAAGAGCTATGGAAGGAGGTGGAAGGTGACAAGAAGGGGGCTGGTTCGTTGGGACAGCAGAGAGGGCAGGTCTTCTGTGCATGGCTGGGGGCAAACTGTAGACAGATGGGGCATTGATAGGTCTGACAGTTGGGGCAGTAGTGCCCAAGGCGGTGGCAGTGAAAGCAAGCTTCTTGGTATCAGGGATGAGTTCTGAGAAGGGGGATGTATCTGTCATTGCCAGTTCATATGGATTCAGCACATTGGAGGAAGTCTAGCTCTGTGGGGTCTAGGAGGGAAGAAGAGGTGGAAGAGGTAGCCAAACATTGGTCCCTTCATTATTCGAACTCCCTGAGGTATCTATCAAGGTCCTGGAGGAATGCAAGAGCTCCAAGTTGATAGGCAAGGTGGAGGATGGTAGCTCATGACTCCCTGTAGATCTGGGAGATGACAGTGGATAGGCAGGCCATCTCAGCATGAGAGGGATTTGGTGGGATAAGTCCAAGGCAGGCGGTTTGTAAGTAGGCCTTGGTGATGAGTACTATAGGAGACACATCCTCGATGAAAGATTGGAGAGGTATTATAAGGTGGGAGTCAGTTAGGGACAAGACAAGCTCTTGCAGGTCTGTGCAGGAGAGATAGTCCTCATGGAGTCTGTGGGCATTTAGCAGTACATCCATGCTGAGAATGGATGTGGGTATGATGGTGGCCAGGGATACCAGCAGAAGTTCAGGGGAAGAGGTTTGGTTTCCCCATAGGAAGTGAGCAGGGTCTTCCCAGGTAGGGGAGGCTTGTCCAGAGGACAGAGTAAGGGGATCATAGATAGGTGTGGAGGAATCTATCATAAGAAATGCTACAGGTAGGTCATCAGCATTGACCCTGCTGTTAGAAAGAGAAGACGAGAGAGGGGGAGAGCTACATAGCAAGGAGACAGTAGAAATAGAGAGAGATGTGGTGGTTTTGTGAGACATGACAGTATTTGTTGTTTTTGTTGTTTTGACTTTGTTAGATATAGAGCAGGAGAGACAGATAGTAAACTAAGGAGGAAATGTACGTGGGTTAGCCTTTTTGTAGGCTGAGAGGATGGCCCATGCATGGTGGAGTTCCTGTTCAGGAATCCAAAAGTCATCATCAACAGAGTATCTGTTCCATCTGACCAAATAGTGGCACTTATCTGAAGCTCCATGATGACAAATCATCTTTTCAACTTCATACTCCACTTGTCTGCCAATGAGATCCAGAGGGTTCTTTTTGAAATGGAGGCTGTATATGGTGTTCGTGCGATAGGGGGATAAGAGAGAAGTGTGGAATGTGGGGTGAATTTTCCACATTTTGGGGAGGATGAGGTGATAAGAGATAGTGGACAGAATGTCCAAGATAATGAACAGCCCTTCTCATTTAGGGGCAAATTTTGAGTTTGTGAGTTCTCTTCAGAGGTTTCAGGCTTCGAGCCATACCTTGTCACCCTTTTGGAAGGATTTGAAGGGTTTTCAGTTTCATGCTGCCATGGTTTGGTGCATGAGGTCATGAGCTGTGAGGGCTTCAGCGTGGGTGGAGGAGAGGTTTTGGAGGCAGGTTTTGACAGCAGGGACAGAAGAACTGGGAACTACAGTGGGTAGAGGGTTAGGTTTATAACCCATCATGAGGAAGAAAGGGGATTTGTTTGTGACCGAGTGCAGTCAGTGGTTGTGGATGAATTCTGCTAGTGAAATATGGTCAGCCCAGGACATGGGAGAGTCTCCACAAAAGATGTGAAGATAGGTTTCAATCTCTTGGTTTACTCGTTTGGTCTCACCATCTGTTTGGGGATGGAAGGCAGTGGAGAGGGTGAGTTTGTAGTTGAGGATGTGTCCTAGTTCCTTTGAAAATGCTGAGGCAAATTGTAGTCCTCTGTCAGAGATGATTTTGTTGCATAGGCCGAACCTGGAGTATACTTTGTGAGCAAAGAGGAGGGCTATGCCATCTGCAGAAATGGATTTTTTTGTGGGGCAGAAAATTACCTCCTTCATAAGGCCATGGTTGATCATGACTAGAAGACTATCAAAGCCATTGGAGGGAGGGAGATCTGTAATGAGATCGCAGGAGAGCTGTTGAAAGGGGTGAGTGCATTTGGATGGGATGAGAACAAGTGGGGAAGTCATCAGGTGGGTATTGGCTTTATTTTGTTGGCAGACAGAGCAGCCAGAGACATAAGAGTTGACGTAGGTGGCCAGGCCAGGCCACCAGAACTCAGCAGAGACTAATTGGTGGGTTTTTAGAAAGCCAGGGTGGCTGGCAGTGGTGTGGTTGTGATGCTTGGCAAGGACGGCTTGCTGGATGGTTGATGGGACATAGACACAGCTGTTGTAGGTGAGTGTATTGTTGATAAGCTGCCATGGGGAGAGGAGAGCATGGTAGGATGGGGGAACATTTGTTTTAAGGGATTGGAGGATTTGGAGGGCAAGGAGGTTGGCCTTGGAATCATCTGAGACCTTGGAGGCAAGGTATGTGTGGATGGTGGAGATGAACAGGATCAGGGGGAGAAGGGTGATGTCGGCATTGCCAGTGTCATCAAAGTGATGGTCCAAGCATCGTGAGAGAGCATCAGGTGTGACAAGCTTTGCCACAGGGGTGTAGGATATGGAGAGGTGGAAGTCGGCAAGGTCAAGAAGCCAACAGACTTGTCGTCGATTAAGGTTCTGAGGGGATTTAAAGTATGTGAGATTTTTATGGTCGGTGAAGACCAGGACAGGGAATGGTGGACCCTGGAGGTAGTGCTTCCATGCTTGGAGAGCATGGATGACTGCAAGTAATTCGTGGTCATGGACATTGTAGTTGCATTCTGCCAGTAGAAACAATTGGGAGATATAGGAGCAGGGGCACCATTCTCTGTTTTTGTCACATTGTTGGAGGATACCACCGGAGGCTGATTTGGAGGTGTTAGTGGTGATGGCAAATTGTGCCGAGGTATTGGGGAGGTGGAGGACTGGTTTTGAGAGAAAGCAGTCTTTGAGGAGGTCAAAGGCTGACTGACAGGAGTTGGACCATTCCCATGCTTGGGTTTTCTTGGTGAGGTCGATCAGGGGTTGGGCGATGGTGGAATAGTCTGCTATGAATTTCCTGTAGAAATTAGTGAAGCTGAGGAAAGATTGGACTTGTTTCATGGAAGATGGGGCAGGCCATTTGGTGATGCCTTCGAGTTTGATGGGGTCCATGGTGTTGAAGCCAGGGCAGATGATCATTCCAAGATATTCTACTTCAGGGGAGGCAAAGTTGTACTTTTCAAGTTTGAGATGGAGGTCTTTATCTGTGGAGAAGATTAGGAGGTCATCCATGTAAATGATTAACCATCCTTTCACTATCATGTCATGGAAGGAATCATTCATGAATCATTGGAATGTGGCAGGTAAGTTTGTTAGTCCGAAATACATTATGTTTGGCATGAAGAGACCTTGATGAGTGCTTTCCAGTGGTCTTTGGGGGCGATTTGTACATTGTTGTATCCCCACCTGATATCGAACTTGGTGAAAACATTGGCTCCACATAGCTTGTTGATAAGCTCAGAGATAAGTGGGAGAGGGTAGGTGTCCTGTATGGTCCCTTCGTTAAGTTTTCGGTAGTTTTGACAGGGTTGTAGTCCTCCATTCTTTTTATGAACAAAGAAAAAGGGGGATGCCTGAGGAGAATTAGAGGGGGAGATTTTTCCTGTGGCAAGGTTTTCATTGGTGAACTTATCTGCTGCTATTTTCTCGTCAGGAAAGAGTGGATAGACTTTACCCATTGAGGGTTTGAAATCCTCTTTCAATTGGATCTTGTGGTCATAGGGTCTAGAGGGAGAAAGGTGGTCAGCAGCATCTTTGGAGAACACTGACTCATATGCAGTGTATTCTGGGGGTAGGGAGATCTTCAGGGCCTTGAGGGCTTCTGCCTTAGCGAGCTCAGTGGCTTGGATGAGTCAGGCTATTTGGGAGGTACATAGAAATTGAGATCCACAGTGAATGATGTGGAAGATGGCGTGATTTCAAGCAGTGATATTTAGGAAGTCTTCCTGAGACTCCCAGTCATTATATGAGTATAAGTGGTCCTGGAAGACAGAGTGGACCGGGATGGAGTTGGATTCATGGTAAGGGAAGGTGTAGACTTTCTCATGTCTATCAGTGTCTTTGTGGTGTTCCTGGTGGAGGAGTGTTGATTGATCTGTGGATTCGGGGATCTCCATAGTTTGTTTGGCCCAGTCTATAGCAGGGTTGGTAGCCCATAGCCAGGGGAGTCTGAGGATAATGTTGTCTTGGCCGAGATGCCTTACATGGAGGAGAACCTTGTAAGCAAGTTCTCCAACATCAAGGAATAGTGAGCAGGTATGGGTTATCTTCTCTTTCTGATTTAGGGAACCATCTGTGTTTCGAGCAAGGATGGGGGTCGAGAGTTTGGTGATCAAGAGTTTGTGTTTTGAGACAAAGTCTTGATTGATGCAGGAGATGTTGGCTCTGCTGTCAAGCAGGGCTCGGGTGTTGACAGTTTTCATCATGTACGAGGGTAGAACCACTTGGATGGGTATTTGCATTGATTTTGTCAAAGCGGATACAAGTACAGACAATATAAAGGAAGTTGCTAATGTCAAGGTAGGCTTCCTTTTTAAAAACCCTAAGTGAAGACTGTTCGGACTGATTCTTTATCATCGTCTTCATCATCTTTGATCTCTTGAAGCTTGGGGATTTCTTCTTTGACTACTTCAGCAACTTTCTTTGCTTGCAGGGTCTTGAAGGTTTCTGTGGGAAAAGTGGGGCATTTGGCAGATGCGTGTCCAGGTTGTCTGCAATGGAAGAAGAGGTACTTTTTGAAGTAACATTTCTGTTCTTCGGGAGTGAGTTTTCCAATGGTTCAGACAACATCTACATTCATGGCATTGGGGTCTTTGTGAGTATGGTAGGGGGTGGACAATGTGCTGGAATTGGTCAAGTTCCTGCCAGAGATTTTGGTGGCTTGGTCCCACATGGTTTGGAAGTGGATGGCCTTCTTGTACCAGTCCTCAATGGTAGTAGGAACAGTTTCCATGGAGTATATCTTGGTCATGAGGGATTGAGGTAGTCCCATGGAGAGGTAGCTGATCAGGACATTATCGTCGGTGATTCCTGAGATAACGACATAGTTTCTGAACTGTGCATGTAGGAGACAAGGGTGGGATCATAAGACCCTTTCTTGTGTGTCATGCATGTGGTGGAAAGCCAGGCAATGGCATTTCTGATCAAGTCTTGGTGTTTGAAGGCTGAGTTGAACTCCTTAACGAAGTTCGTGAAGGTTCCTAGCAAGATGGTGGTCTGCTGGAGAGCTCTTTGGCAAAAGGTGGCAGCCCAGGTCAGGGCTGAGTCCTTGGTCATGTAGGAGAGGATGAATGCAACTTTCTTTGCATCGGTGTTGTAAACATCTGCATTCACAAGGAGGTAGAATTGGACAGTGTTGATCGACTGCGTAGACTGATTGTAGGACCCATCGAAGGGTGTAGGGGCTCTGTTACAACTTGCCCTAGGCTCGCACTTAGATTTCTTTTTCCTTAACCTAACCCAGTCGAGCATGCACAGCCACATAATCAACACCCCATGCTCGACTCTTGAGAGTCTGACTCAACTCAGACTCCCTTTATTTTCCTTCTATCTTATTATATCCCCAGGACTACATAGGACCATATCTGACTCACTTGAATCTCATCTAATTTCTCTGAGATTTCTCCGAGTCGAGCCCAAGGTTTCCCTTGCTCGACCAGGGGCTGTTTCATGTTCGACTGCACAGCCATATGCTCCACTCATGCTCAACTGGGCTAGAACTCTTTATCTCTTTTTCCAATGATCTATCCTTCATAGATCTACGGACCCTTGGGTCTATTCTTACTCCACCCAAGATCTCCTGGGCTGACTCCCTCTGACTCATCCCAGTCTCCCCCATTGCCTCTCCTCACCTTCGTTCTCCACTGTATATAAACCCCCACTTTGAGTACATGTATTCTCTAATCTAGAGTTACTTGAAATACACCTAGCTTCACTCCACTTGAACCTCTCAGTCTTCTCTGGGTCTCTGACCTCAATCCCCTCAACTTCAACTTCAGGCCTATGCTCTTAAGAGCCAGTCTAGTCGACTCTCAGTCCTCCTTGCAGACCTCTGCTCAGAGATCCCTCATATGTCATCTCTGATGACTCTTAGTCCTCAGAACCCTCGTCCTAGGTGTCAAGTTCACGCCCACCTGCTATCCAGTGGCCAAGCATAACAAAACTCTAGGTTACCTCACAGAAAAGCTACTGCCGAGTAAGCCATCATTTCCCAACCACAGAGAACTCCTAGAACCATCTTGCTCAGACGCTCCAGACATTCCCTCAGTACCAACTCCTGGAGAGAACCCCCTTCCAAACAAACCCCTGAACCCTCAGAATCTTCTGAAGAAGAATCCCTAGAATCTGACACTGCAATACCTTCTGACAAAGAGCAACGACAGACCTTGACCCTAACCCATGAACTCTCACATCTTGTGAGACTCCCTAGAACTCCCATGCCCCTGTCCCCCACCCCCACCACTACCCAACCACCCATCCTCCCACAGCCTGCTCCCCAGAGGCCCCAGAATCCCAGACCCACCATATTACCCCCATTTCCTAGACCCCCATCCCTGATGTATAAACTGTCCAAGCTTTGTCTTGGCACCCTTGAGAACTTTGATGGGTTTGCAGCAAAGGCCCAGCCTTGGCTCTGGACCATCACCCTATATCTGGCCACCAACAATAAGATCTATGACATGGAACCCAAACAGATTGCCTTTGCCCTCTCTTTTATGAAGAAAGGAACAGCCTTCTCCTGGGCTGACACCTTCCGAGAAACAAAGTTTACAGCCAGAATCTACAACCTCGGCATGTGAACGAACTTTGTAGCCGAATTCGATAAGATGTTCAAACAACCCGATACTGTTGGGAATGCCATTGCATGGCTCGCCACCAACTGGATGAACAAGAAGAAAAGCAGTGTTTATGAACCCCCCTTAGTCTGATACATCACTACCTTTAGAAGCAAGGTGGCGATCTCCAAAGTTGGCGATGAGAACGTACTAATCAGCTACTTCTTGGCAGGGATTCCCACAACCCTAAGGGGAAAAGTGTACAGTATGGACACCATTCCCATGAAGATCGAGGATTGGTACACCCGTGCCACCCAGTTCGATACCCAGACCTGCTGAGCAGCCAAGATTGCCTTATGTCACCGAAGACCCTTCCAGACCCCACATTACACCCCATCTCAGGCTTCTCCTGTGAAAGACCCCAATGCCATGGACATAGATTGGATCGCCAAGAAAGTGGCCAAGCTTACCCCAGAAGAAAGGAAGCAATGCTTTGAAGAGGGACAATGCCTGCGGTGCTGAGAAAAGGGCTACATGGCAAAACAATGTATGTTCTTTCCTGGGAATAACTCCCCCAACAAGACCAGGAAGGTCCAAGCCACCCCTACAGAAATCCCAAGCCTCATAGAGATAGAGGATGACAAGGAAGAGGATGAGAAGGTTGGCCAAGTTTTTACCCAGGATTTTTAAAAAGGAGAACACCCTCGATGTGTGTTCCCCTTCCCCCTACATGCACTCCTGTAATTGTATCTCTGACCAAAAAATCTATGAGAATCCCCCTTCCATTGGTCATCCCCTCAAGCATCATGAAAACCGTTGATACCTGGGCCCTAGTGGACAGTGGTGCAGATCTATCCTGCATTGACTGGGGCTTTGTCCAAAAGCATAGACTCCCCACCTGGCACCTAGAAAACCTGATATCCATCTGAAACGTCGACCAAACTGACAACAGGAATGGAGCTATCAAATTCACCACCACCCTCTTCACTCACATCAAAGGAGTAGCCCAGGAAGTAACTTTCCACGTGATGGCATGCAGAAACGAAAATGTTATCCTGGGAATCCCTTGGCTTCGCGCCATGAACCCTACTATAGATTGGGTAAAGCAGACCCTAATGATCTCCGAAGAGTGCGACCAATCCTGGGAACTCTATCAGACCTTCACTAAGGAAACCAAAGAAGGGAACGACTGATTCCCTAAACCACCCCCATGACACCACATGATACATGCTGTACACAATCAACGACTGCAAGAATACCTTGGTTAGGAGACTGAAAGCGACTTCTACACTCGGGCCAAACAGTATGCCACAATCACCTGCATCGCTCACTTCAGGTCCAGGATCTCCCCCCTGGGGTCCCTGTCCCATGCCAGAGTAGTAGGGAAACTCACTACCACTACAGAGCTTGCTGCAGCTGCCAACCAAGTGAAACCTCCAGTAAACCTCCCAATGGAATATGCTATGTATCACCAAGTATTCTCTGACAAGGACAGCAAATGACTACCACCCTCACACTGCTATAACCACAAGATTGAACTCCAAGACTCCTTCACCCCCAAAGTAGGGAAATTCTACCCCCTCTCCCTGAAAGAAAGGAAAGTGACTGATACCTTCATCGATGAGAACCTTGCCTCAGGCAAGATCTCCCCATTGAACTCCCCCCAAGCATCTCCCTTCTTCTTTGTACAGAAGAAAGATGGGAAACTCCACTCCTGCCAGGATTACCGATACCTCAATGAACACACCGTGTAGGACATGTATCTCCTCCCCCTGATATCTGACCTCATCAATAAGCTGAAGGATGCCAATATCTTCACCAAGTTCAATGTTCACTCGGGATATAACAATGTACTTGTCGAAAAAGAACACCACTGGAAAGCAGCCTTCATCACACACTGAGGTCTCTTTGAACCAAATGTCATGTTCTTCAGCCTCACCAACTCCCCAGCTACCTTCCAAAGGTTCATGAACGATTCCTTCCGTGATATGATTGCCAAGGGGTGGTTAACCATATACATGGATGACCTTCTCATCTTCTTTCAAGATGCCAAGGTACACAAGGAGAGGACACAGAGAGTCCTACAACAAAGGAAGGAGCTAGACCTCCACCTCCGCCTAGAGAAATGCACTTTTGGGGTCAATGAAGTGGAATACCTAGGGATGATTGTCTGACCAGGTCATATAGCCATGGACCCCATCAAGCTTGATGGGATTGCAGACTGGCCAAACTCCGAGAAGGTAAAAGACGTCCAATCCTTCCTAGGGTTTGCCAACTTCTACCAACAGTTCATACCTAACTTCAATAAAGTCACCTGCCCCCTCCTGGACCTCACCAAGAAATCACAAATGTGGATCTGGGATGCTCCTCAACAAAGATCCTTTGACAGGCTCAAAACTCTATTTCTTTCGAAACCTATACTCTGCCTCCCTGATGTCTCCAAACCCTTCGCCATAGCCACCGACGCATCGAAACACACCACAGGGACCATACTCCTCCAAACCGACACCAATGGCAAATGGCATCCTTGCGTTTACCTCTCTTAGACCCTTTCACCTGCTGAATGCAACTATGACATCTATGACAGGGAACTCCTTGCAGTCATCCTTGCTCTC
>JBBPLO010000087.1:21701-37145 GCA_038089835.1 Retiboletus flavoniger
TTAATACAACTATGACATCTATGATAGGAAATTACTAGCTGTCCCTCGAGGGTTAAAGGCATGGCGCCAATACCTCCAAGGAGCCCCATTCACAATGCAGGTATTCACAGACCACAAAAACCTTGTTTACTTCTGTTTCCCCCAGAACCTAAACTGCTGCCAAGCCAGGTGGTTACTTGATCTTGCAGACTATGACCTTAAAATGGTCCATGTCCCTGGAAAACTGCTCTCTGGTCCAGATGCTCTCTCCTGATGACCCAACCGTATCTCCACGGATGACACCGACAATTCCTCCACCATTCTCCTCCCTCAGTCCCTCTTCATTAACCTCATCAATGCTGCCCTCCACAAACGAATCATCCACTAATCGGCTGATGATCCCATTGTTAAAAATACCCTGATGGCCCTCCAGAATAGAACCCCTACCATGCTATGAAACCACATCTTTGACTGGCAATTCGAGGATGGTATCCTATCTGTTACGATCGTACTGGGGAGTACATCGCAAGTTGATAGCTAGACCTTAAGGGATGCTGGGAGAACACACAGGAACTGTCCCAGTGGAAACCTTACACTGAAGAGGGGAATCCTCTAGGTGCATAGTCTGAAGGAGGAGAGGCTGAGCCTCAAGGTGGCCCCAGAGGGCAGGTTCAGCAGATGAAGGAAGATCCAGATATATTTGGTAATGGTTCGGTAATGGTCAAGTTCTGTAAATCAAGTGTACGAGTAGTACATATAAGTGGTCTATCTAGAGGAACCTGATGGACTTAGGTAGACTACTATGCTGATGTAGGGGGTTCCTACGACTATACCTATGAAGGTCAAATGAAGGTGGAGTGCAAGCGTATACCAGGAGTACTGGTAAAGGCGAGGGATAAGTGAAGGACGAGAAGACAAGGATGTGTCAGTTAGCGATGAGAGATCCTACTGGTGATGATGGCGGAGGGGGCTCTGGGGGAACACAAGGGAACTGTCCCAGAGGTTGTCAGGCTAGAATACTGACAGGAGAGTTGCCGGACTTGGGATACTGGTGTAGGCTGCCTAACCATGGAGCAATGGGTAGATGGTTGAAGACACAGAGGTGACTCCTCAATGGACTGTGGAGGCCCTGCTAGGCGATACTCACGTAGAGACCAACATCTAGCAGGGGAGGGATCGAAGGGAGTTCACCAGAGGAGATAACAGTCAAGTTAGAGATACAAGGTAGCTCTACTATGCTTATATATCTATGAAGAATGAGCACAGACCACGGGTTATCTACCAAGGTGAGTCATGGCTAAGTAAGGAGTCCATGAGGAGTGAGGGGATCTATCTATAGAGTAGATATGATACATCGATAAGTAGGCATACTGCAAGGAGCATAAGATGGCCGAGAGGCCAAGAGGACATGAGGAGACGTGTAGTAGATGTGTAGGCTAAGACAGGGGCACAGGGAAGTGCCAAGATGATGATAAGGGGACGCGTGGGAGGGATGCGTAAGCTAGGACGATAAGGGAGTCCGTGGGGGTACTGGGACGACGGCAAGGAAGGAGGACCAGGACACAATAGAGTACCAGTCAGCTTGAGATGCAGGTTAGGTGTAAAAGTTACATGGAGGAGATGTGGTGGTCACATGGGTAGACATGTAGCGTCACGTGGGAGTTATGAGGATTCCTAGAGAGAAGACAGGGGTGGGCTCAGAGGTAGCTGAGGACTAAGACAGGGGATGAGAAGTATCACTGCAGTGGCTAAGAAGAGAGGGGACTCTCCTGCAGGGTCAGTGAGGGCGCATGTTATAGTTTTCCCCTAGATTGGCTTCTCCCCTATCTTTTTCCTCTATCTTTTTCGCTGCACACTGGATGGACTCTTTGTGAGTACCTCATGCCTAACCATCATTCCCCTAGATCTCTAGTTCATGGCCCAGTCTACCCCATGCCTGCTCTGTTTCTTCCTTATCGTCTCTAGTTCACAGCCCGGTCTACCCCATGCCTGCTCTGTTTCTCCCTTATTGTCTCTAGTTCACAGCCCAGTCTATCCCATGCCCGCTCAGTTTCTCCCTTATCATCTCTAGTTCACAGCCTGGTCTATCCCATGCCCGCTCAGTCTCCCCCTTATCGTCTCTAGTTCATGGTCCAGTCTATCCCGCACCTGCTCAGTCTCCCTCTTATCATCTCTAGTTCACGGCCTGGTCTATCCCGCGCCCGCTCAGTCTCTCACCCTTATCTCTTATCTCTTGTATCACATGAATCCTAGCTTATCACTTATCTCCTTCATTCCTAGCCTTATCTCTTCGTCACCGCCCTAGCTTTTCTTCTTATGCTCCCTAGAGCCCTTTCTCCATAGTTACACGTTCCCTTGATAACCTCTGCCCTAGCTTATCCTCCAATCGCTCCTCAGCTTCTCCCGAGTTCCACGATCTTCCATGGTCCATGCCCATGATACCATTCACATATATACCCTAGTATAGTACCCATGTAGAACATTCTTGATCTCACCGTTACCACCATGTAACTTACCATTACCTCTGGTGTACTTTGTGCCAATACCACGCAATCCCCTTGATCTAGTGCCTACCATCCTGTCCTTGATCTAAGCAATTCTTAAGTTGACCATGATATAGCCTAGAAGACCCTTCTCAGCCCTAGTGCAGGTAAATGGCACAAGAGCATAACAGTGCATGGACGAGGGACAAGGACATGTGACAAAGGAAAAAGGTTGGGTGAGGGTCATGTGTAACACTATCCTACCATCACCACATATATATCCCTGATGAAGGGACGCTCTGGCATGATATCCTAAAACAGTGCCATGATCACTCCTCTGTAGGACACCCTGGATTCCTAAAAACCCGACAACTCATCTCTGCCAAATTCTGGTGGCCTGGACTTGTGCAATACATCCAAAAATACATCGAAGGATGTGCAGTCTGCCAACAGAACAAAGCAAACACCCACCCCACCACTCCACCACTTCGCCCCATCCCTTCAACCTCATCCCACCCATTCCAACAGATCTCCTGTGACTTAATCACTGACCTCCCAGAATCACAAGGCTTTGACTCATTATTGGTCGTGGTGGACCATGGCCTTACAAAGGGGGTAATTCTCTGCCCCACTAAGAAAACGATCATGGCAGAAGGGATTGCAACCCTTTTCTTTCACAAAGTCTACCTTTGCTTCGGCCTATATGAAAAAGTCATATCTGACCGAGGTCTCCAATTTGCATCCACATTTGCCAAGGAATTAGGAAAACTCCTAAAATACAACCTCACCCTGTCCACTGCATACCATCCTCAGACTGATGGAGAAACAGAATGGGTGAACCAGGAAGTCAAAACCTACCTCCAAATCTTCTGTGGCCAAGATCCCACCTCATGGGCACAACATATCACACATGCTGAATTCACCCACAACCACCGCCCCCACTTGGTCACAGGCAAATCCCCCTTCTTCCTAATGATGGGTTTTGAACCCCTACCACTCCCCACAACCCTAACCATGTCCCATCTCCCAGCAGTTGAATGATAGATCAAGGATCTTGTGGACGCCTGAAAAGAAGCCTTAGCAGCCCACGATCTAGCCTGCAAGGTCATGGAATCCAGAAACAGGAAACTCTTTACCCTGTTCACCCTCAGAGATAGGGTCTGGCTCAAAGCAAAAAACCTCCGAAGATAGATGATGTCATCAAAATTCGCCCCTAAACAAGAAGGCCCCTTCCCGATTATCAAAGTCATGTCACCCCTGACATACCGACTCCACCTCCCAAAGACCTGGAACATCCACCCAGTCTTCCACATGTTCCTCCTAACCCCATATCGAGAAAACACAATCTATGGACCCAATTTCCCTCTTCCTCCTCCCAACGTAGTCCAAGGAGAAGAAGAATATGAAATTGAAAAGATACTCTGCCATTGCGGCAACCCTACCTCCTGTTCCTTCCTGATCTGATGGAAAGGGTACCCTCCCAAGGATGACTCCTGGATCCCCGAAAGAGAATTGCTGCATGCCGCCCCCATACTGCAAGGGTATAAAAAACTCCACCCAAAGGTATTTCCCCCCCAGAACCCTTGCAAACCCCGCAACCATTCTACATAGCCAACATGTTGCTTGACGCCACCACCAGATCATCCCCTTCCACCAAATCCTCCCTCACCACCCCATCCCTTGAAGTAACCATTGTCATCACCCTACCCCCGGTCTCCCCTCTAGTTCTCCCCGCTCACGTCCAAACCCCCATCTGGGACACAACCTCATGGACCTCTGACCCCCCCTCCCAATCTCCTACCTGTTCTATCTCTTCTGTAGATATCCCTCTGTATGCTTCATGCCTGCAGTTGGACATGTTAACCCCTGCCAAAACACACCAACTCAATGCCTACCTCAAAGACTCCCACCTAGCTGCCACCCTGGATGCCCATTGTGACAAGGACTCCCCTATCCTCACTCTACACTTGGTCTACCTAGCCTTATCCAGTATCCTACCCCTCACCTCCATGCCCTCCACTAATGCCTGTCTAGCCCTGGTCAATGCCCAGCTGCTGGATATCTACCACACCATCCAGAGGCACCTCCTGTTACAATTTTCCATCCTCATTGTCATATCTTCCTAGTAGTCTCTTTCTTTTCTTTCATTTCTTACAGAAGGACCCGATCTCTTTGAGTTAGACACGTCTATCTGCTCATTGTTGGACCCACCTCCATATTCATCTCTCATCTTTCCTCTAATGAATTCCCTTTGCTATGTTCCATTGTCATGAACTCTCACACTCCTAACTAAGCTCTCTCGTGCTTAGTTGTAGTCTTACCTTCCATAGTGTTTTGTCTGTTTCCATGGTCTGTGCACTGGGTGTAGGCTTATAAGTAGTAGATCCTATCCCTGTAATTCCTCATTCTTGATCTATGCAATATATGCATTCTATCAAGTGTCATCCCTAGTCTACTCCATCTGAGTAGAATCCCTAGTTTCCCTTGGTCTTTCCAAGACACCTTTGTTTTGTCTCTCTGGATGTTGGTCTCTTCATGAGTATCACCCAGAGTGTTTGACTTTCCTTGAGACCTTGTTTGAACGTTCTGCATAACAAAAGATCAAGAATAATCTAGGTCCCACCTCTCTAGGTGAAGGACCCACTATCCCTCCACCATGCCTGCAAAGTACAAAGTGCCCAAGGACAGTGACCCTGATCTCCCCGATGTATTCCTGTACTGCTTGACCTCATCATCCAAGTGACTTGCCAGCTCTAGCCAAACCCCCCTTCTCGACCCATTATTTGGACCCCAGCCCAAGACACTGAGACCTGAACCTCCTCATCAATCCAACCCATCCCCTTGTCAACCAAGCCCACCCCCTCGTCAATCCAGCCCACCTAGTCGCCCACCCAGCCCTCCGACCCCCCCAGTTAACCCTTTAGCCCTCAGACCCCCAATGTCTACCAACAGATCTGAACTAAAGGCAGCTCTCCCTGCTGACTTCTCCGGAAAAGCATCTGATGCCTCCCGATGGAGCAAGGCCATGAGAGCATACTTTGAGCTGAACAAGATGCTCTACCCCAATGATGCCTTGTGCATCATGACCATGCTAAACAAGATGTCTGAAGGAAGAGGAGCTTCCTTCACAGAATCCTGGTATGACAAAATGGCTGATGTCAATATCATTGCAGGGAAAACTTTCCCCGAATTCATCTCTAACTTCAAAACCACATTCTTCCCTTATGATGTCAAAGCCTCCACTCATCTTGAGCTCACTAAACTTTGCCAGAAGTTCACCAAGAATGGGAATGGTTTCCAACAATACATCACTGATTTCCAGAATCTCTCCGGGAAATCTGATATCACTGATGAAACCACCCTGATTGATCACTTCACTCTTGGCCTTGACCAACAGATCACCACCATGATTCTTTCCATGGAAACGGTCCCCACCACTATCAAAGAATGGGTGACCAAAGCAAAGACCTTTCATGCTCAGAAGATGAAAATCCAAGCCCTACAATCTGGTAACTCCATTCCCTCATACAATACCCCTTGAACTCCTAGAGACTCAAATGCGATGGACATTGATGCCACCATCCTTACCAAACTCACTCCAGCCAAAAGAGCCTGGTGCTTCCAAGAAGGCTGATGTTTCCACTGTAGAATGACCTGGCACAACTCTCAACAATGCCCTCAAACCAATAACTCCCATACCCCCAGTCATCCCCCCCCATGTCCCCAGAACATTCATACCACCATCATTGCCCCCCCATCCCCCATTACCCCAAACCCCCAGCTATCCTCGCTTCAACAGTACATAAACTCTCTTCAAACTGCCAGAAAGGACGAGAAAAAAGTCCTGTCCATTCTCAAGATGTGCTATGAGGAGGACTCCCCAAGTGTCTCTGCAGAAGAAATCAGTGCTATTTCTTTTGCTAATGTTCAAAAGGCCAAGGATTTTTGAAAAGAGAAGTCGTTCCAATGTTCCCTTCTCTTAACAACCATGTATTAGTAGCATGTCAGGGAAATAGAACTCTTCACCTCGACATCTCATTATATGGAACCATTGGAACCACCACCCTGATCGATTCTGGAGCAACCGGAAACTTCATTGACCCCTGACTATTGAAAAACGCCCCATTCAGACTTAAGAGACTCAATGCTCCCATCATCACCTACAATGTGGATGGGACCACTAATCATGCAGGTACCATCCAATGGACGACTACTGCCTCTATCAGCCACGGCTCATTCTCCCACCCAGAAACCTTCTTTGTTCTTTGACAGAAACAACCCCAAGTCATACTCAGTCTCCCTTGGCTCACGAAATGGAACTCAGAAATCAACTGGAACACCAAAATGCTCCTCATTCACCCCCAAAGTTCCCAGAAGGTCAAGAGGACTCTTCATGAGTGCTCTTCCTTGAAGAACAAAGGGGTTATAGTAAACAAGACTACAATCTCAACCGGGCTTGCCATCCAGCAAGGAATAAAAGAGATATTCCTCCCTGACTTCTGTCAAGACTACGCTGATGTATTAGCTGAAGCCACCCACAATATTCTACCCCCACATCACTCCTATGATCATACCATCAACTTGAAGGACTCATTCATCCCGAAAATAGCCAAAGTGTACTTGTTAAATCCAGCCGAAAAAGAAGCATGCAAAGCCTTCATAGAAAAACATCTCAACACTGGTCACATTGTCCCCTCCAAATCCCTCCAAGCTTCTCCCTTTTTCTTCATTCCCAAGAAAGACGGTTCTCTCAGACCCTGTCAAGACTATCGATATCTCAACAGTCATACCATTCATAATGCCTACCCTCTTCCCCTCATCTCTGACCTTATTGATGACATGTGAGATGCAGACTGGTTTACCAAGATGGATATCTGATGGGGTTACAACAACATTCACCTTTGAGAAGAAGATCAGTGGAAAGCTGCTTTCATCACTGACATGGGGCTTTTCAAACCAACAGTAATGTTCTTTGATTTCTGCAATGCCCCCTCCACCTTCCAAGCCTTCATGAATCATATCTTTACAGATATGATCGCCAAACAATGGCTTAAGATCTACATGGATGACCTCAGCATTTATACTCATGGCACTCTTGAGCTACATCATCACTGTACTTGTCGTGTTCTTCAACGTCTCTGAGAACATCAACTCTCCCTGAAAATCTCCAAATGCATATTTGACACCCCCACTATGGAATATCTTGGCCTCATCATTGGCCGAGGGATTGTTCATATGGATCCTGTCAAACTCTCCGCCATCCAAGAGTGGAAAATCCCTACTTCCATTGCAGACATTCGATCCTTCCTCAGCTTCATGAATTTCTACCGAAAATTTATCGCCAATTACTCCAACATCATCACCCCCTTGACTTTCCTCACCAAAAAGAACCAAGTGTGGATGTGGTCCCCACTTCAACAGCATGCCTTCGATTATCTCAAAACCTCCTTCTGTTCAGCCCTGGTATTAGCTCTCCCTGATATTTCTTGACCCTTCTCTCTTATGACCAACACTTCCCTCCTCGCTACAGGTGCAGTCCTCATGCAAGCTGACATCAATGGAGATCTTTGCCCTCTCACCTATTTCTCAAAAACCATTGCCCCCGCTGAACGAAATTATGACATCTATGACCAAGAACTACTTGCTGTCATTCTTGCCCTTATGGTGTGGCGTCATTACCTCCAGGGCACCCCCCATCCTGTCACCATTCTCACTGATCACAAAAACCTCTCCTACATCTGTGATCCTTGTAAACTATCCCGTCGTCAAGCCTGCTGGGCTCTCTTCCTTCAAGACTTCGACATTGTCTGGAAAGTCCTCCCTGGAACGCAAATGGGCCCCGCCGATGTGCTCTCTTGTCTCCCTACCATTGATATCTCCCTTGATAACCTTGACGCCTCTATTATTCCTGATCCTGTAATCATCAACTCAGTGGACCTCGCCCTTATGGACCTCATCCATTCTTCCTCCTTCTCTGACTTCCTTGTCCTCCGCGCACTTGCTAACCTCGCTGATGATTCCCCTCTGTTCCCTTGCTCCCAACTCACTGACTGGGTCTTTGACAATGGCCGCCTGTTCTACAAAGGTCGTCTATATGTTCCCCCAACTGCTCATTCTTCTGTGCTCCACTCCATGCATTCCTCCCCTCTCACTGGCCACATGGGCCTCTTCTGTACCTGTGCTGTCCTTGAACAAGACTTCTGGTGGCCCAGCCTAGCCACATTTATTAAACATTTCATTGACGGTTGTGTGACCTGCCAACAAAATAAAGTAAATATCCATCCAACTTGCCCACCTTTGCTCCCTATCGCCTCCTCGTTCTCACTCCCCTTCCATCAACTATCCGTGGACCTCATCACCAACCTCCCACTCTCCACAGGCTTTGATTCTATCCTGGTCATGGTCAACCATGGGCTTACAAAGGGGGTAATCCTCACTCCATGTACAAAAAAAATTGATACTGCTGGAGTAGCCCTACTATTTTTCAACAATGTGTTCAAAAGGTTCAGTCTATATGACTCAGTAATCTTGGATCGAGGCCCCAGTTTGCTTCTGCATTCACCCTTGAACTTGCTCAACTCCTGAAATATGATGTCAAACTCTCATCAGCTTACCATCCTCAAACTGATGGTCAGATGGAAAGAAGTAATCAAGAACTGGAAGTCTACCTCCGAATCTTTTGCGCTAATCACCCATATTCATGGTCCAACTCCCTCACTACAGCCAAATTCCATTACAATTCTGCTCCACACTCCTCCACCAAGAAATCCCCATTTTCCCTTCTCTATGGTTATGAACCATGAACCTTCCCATCCTTAGGCAAAACCTTCATCCCAGCCTTAGAATCTAGACTCATGTCATTGGACTCCGCTCGACAAGAGGCCTTGGCAGCACATGAATCAGCCCAAAAAGTGATGACTTCCTAGTCCTCTAAGAACTTCCCCACATGGAGAGTTGGAGATAAGGTCTGGCTTGAAGCCACAAATCTCCAACTTAAACTCCCTTCTAGGAAACTTGCCCCGAAATGACATGGTCATTTTGAAATTTCCCAGGTACTATCACCCTTATCTTATAGACTCCAACTTCCATCCACATGGAAGATTCATGATGTCTTCCACATCACTCTTCTATCCTCTTATTGCATCTCTGAAGCATATGGTCCATTCTTCTCTACCCCACCACCTGACCTTATCAAAGCGGAAGAGGAATATGAAGTCAAAGCCATCATCAACCATAAGGGCTCCAGATCTTACTGATGGTACCTGACCACATGGAAGGGCTACTCATCCTCTGAAAACACCTGAGAACTGCAATCTAATCTCTAACATGCATGTCAACTCCTGAACACTTATAAACAAACTCACTCTCTGTGATTGAATTTCCCAGTGCATAAGACGTTGGTTTCTTCATGAGTATCACCTTGTGCACACAGAAATTCATGCACCTTCTTGTTCTTCTTTATCTCAATGATGTCCTTCTTGTCCTCGTCCATAGCCTCATCGCCCTCGTCCTCTATTTCAGGCTTGGGGTCTCCAATACATTCACAACATGTATATCCCTCCTATCTGCCCAAGACCACTATGCTCTTACTCTATGCCGACATCCTCGAAACACCTGCTCTCACCCATGTCATAGAACAACACCCTCTCTTCCCTGAGGATGAAACCACTCATTCTCTTATCTGTGCATATCACACTTCCGTGTCTGCTCTCCACATAGCAGAATGCATCACCCCTGCCCATCCGGCCTTATGATTCACCATTGCTGAATCCTCCCATCACTGTCTGTTTGCTCTCATTAACCATGGTTTCCACTCATACATTGAATCTATCTCCCCCACTATCATTTATCCTTCCTTCCATCGTCTGTATTACTCCCTCACCTGGCCCGAATGTGATCACTATATCGAATCCATAGAACAATTTTTGTTAGCATGTCCTCGTTCTCCTGCCCTTCACATTCCCCCTCCCTCGTCCTTAACCCTCACTGGTCACTTATCTTCCCCTGGTCCCTCCAAGAGTACAGCTGTTAATCTGTCCGACATAGATGAGACTGAGTTCGACGATAAACCCCTCTTTCCCCCTCCACCTGATCCCGACCCAGACACTATCCCCATTCCCACTGACTGAGTCAAATGGATTCGAGTCCCCAATGGCAACTGTATCATGTCTTCTCCTTGGTGAGTCCTTCCCTGGCCTAATGTATTCCACCTTACCCCTGCCTCCCCCACTACTGAATGCTTTTATTGTGGAGGTACAGGCCACCATCAGCAGGACTGCCCAAGCCACTGTTGCCCCCATTGTCAGGAATTCGCCCTGGGTCATATCACGGCTCAATGTATCTGTAACCAATGCAACTTCTGTTGCAATTGGGGCCATGTTGATTGATATTGCCCCCACCATAACTGCTCACTGTGTCATCAGCCTGGGCACATCTCATCTGTCTGTCCTATTAACACTGCATTCCCATCCCAGCGATGGGCCATCTTTAGCCTTCGCTCATCCTCGTGAATGACCTCAACCAGGAGGTATGGTCATCAAGCCAGGTGCTCAATTGTATGAAGGGGGTAATGTTACAATTTTCCATCCTCACTGTTGTATCTTCCTAGTAGTCTCTTTCTTTCCTTTCGTTTCTTACAGGAGGACCCAATCTCTTCGAGTTAGACACGTCTATCTGCTCGTTGTTGGACCCACCTCCATATTCATCTCTCGTCTTTCCTCTAATGAATTCTCTTTGCTATGTTCTGTTGTCATGAACTCTCACACTCCTAACTAAGCTCTCTTATGCTTAGTTGTAGTCTTACCTTCCATAGTGTTCTGTCTGTTTCCATGGTCTGTGTGCTGGGTGTAGGCTTATAAGTAGTAGATCCTATCCCTGTAATTCCTCATTCTTGATCTATGCAATATATGCATTCTATCAAGTGTTATCCCTAGTCTACTCCATCTGAATAGAACCCCTAGTTTCCCTTGGTCTTTCCAAGACACCTTTGTTTTGTCTCTCTGGACATCAGTCTCTTCATGAGTATCACCCAGAGTGTTCAACTTCCCTCAAGACCTTGTTTGAACGTTCTGCATAACACCTCCTAAACACACTATACCAACTGGATATCCTGTCCTTCCTCAAGGACATAGACCAATACTTACATGAACTCTATCCCCATGGCCCTGTCTCACACCCCCTCACTGTTCCCACACCTTCAGTCGACCCATCCACAACCTTAATCATCTCTCCCCTGAATCTCATCCTGGAAGCATCCTCTTCTCCTCTTCTCCCAGAGGAAGAAGAGATCCTAGATTGGGCCGAAGTCCTAGAAGCCAACCGACAGATTAAACTAGGAATAGCTCCAGTACCCCAAGGTGACTCTCGGTACTCTGGCTCTTGCTTTCACTATCACTGACTCAGACACTGGCAGATTGATTGTCCTAACTATCACTGCCCTATGTGCAGCCAGACTGCACCAGGACACATCCAGAGACAATGCCCAGGCCGCCATGCAGCTTTCCACACTCCTTCCCCATCCCCCTTCATGTCCCCCTTCTCTCGAAGCTCCCATTGCTCAACAACCAGTTGAGGATCCACCCATTCTTTTATATCTAGATCATCTTACTCATTTGGCAGATGATGCCCCACCTTGGAAGAACAAATCCTGGACTCATCGATACCGAGGTAGACAATGACCCCTAGGACAACTTGGCTTATGCCAATGTTACCAGATCCCCTGGGGGAGGATACATTGATCTATAGGCCTGTCTGGAGTTCAGGCATACAAAGGGGTGAATGTTACAACTTGCCCTAGGCTCACACTTAGATTTCTTTTTCCTTAACCTAACCCAGTTGAGCATGCACAGCCACATGATCAACACCCCATGCTTGACTCTTGAGAGTCTGACCCAACTTGGACTCCCTTCATTTCCCTTCTATCTCATTATGTCCCCCAGACTACATAGGACCATATCTGACTCACTTGAACCTCATCTGATTGCTCCGAGATTTCTCTGAGTCAAGCCCAAGGTTTCCCCTACTCAACCAGGGGCTATTTCATATTCGACTGCAAAGCCACATGCTCAACTCATGCTCAACTGGGCTAGAACTCTTTATCTCTTTTTCCAATGATCTATCCTTCGTAGATCTATGGACCCTTGGGTCTATTCTAACTCCACCCAAGGTCTCTCGGGCTGACTCCCTCTGACTCATCCCAGTCTCCCCCATTGCCTCCCCTCACCTTTGTTCTCCACTGTATATAAACCTCCACTTCGAGTACATGTATTCTCTAACCTAGAGTTACTTGAAATACACCTAGCTTCACTCCACTTGAATCTCTCAGTCTTCTCCAGGTCTCTGACCTTGATTCCCTCGACTTTGACTTCAGGCCTATGCTCTTAAGAGCCAGTCTAGTCAACTCTCAGTCCTGCTTGCAGACCTCTGCTCGGAGATCCCTCATATGTTGTCTCCAACTACTCTTAGTCCTCAGAATCCTTGTTCTAGGTGTCAAGTTCATGCCCACCTGCTACCCAGCAGCCAAGCATAACAGGCTCCAAGATGGAGTTCCTTTCCTTGAGAAGACATTGGGGGTGTGGTTTGCCTAGGGAACAGGGGGAGTGTATGAGAGAGAGGGAGCCCAGTGAGTGGGGGTGGTCGGCAAGGTGTGGGAGGTAGAGGAAAGAGGGGTTGCGTGACAATGGGAGTGGGGGAAGGAGGGGTAGAAACTCTCGGAATGCTAAGTCCAGCAGATATTTTGTGGGATAAGTAGAGTGTTTTTTCCTCTTCTTCTCTGGTGTCAAGGATGATGGAGATAAGGGTTTGGGTGAGAAGAGATTCTCCTGTGGTGTATCTTGAGGGAGGTACCAAGCTTTCACTTGCCTGGAATCAATAATCACCCCATACAGGCAGTGTGCAAGGAGGGGATGCACGAGTATCCAGGGAATAACCCTGTGTGGACTAAGAGCAGGAGTGGAATGAGGAAGGTTGACCTAAAAGTTGCCTGTAGGGAGAACTTTAGTCTTTTGTTACACTGGGACTCAAAAGTACCAGTGACGCCTTGATATGGGTCAACAAAGACTTAAGGAGAGAGGGATGAGAGAATAGAGGGACTTAAGGCGAGTGGACCAACTAGGTCTAGTTGAAGGTACTTGATGACAGGGCTTCCAAAGTCATAGATGAGAGGGCTTTGTAGGGACTTCCTAGGTGTCAAGGGAGAGACTCAAGGGGCTTCTTTAGTCTGAGAGGTCAAGGAAGAACTCAGGGGGATTCCCTAGTTCTAGGGGATCGCTGGTTGTGACAGGAGGGGATGAGGGATTCTGAGTAACCTGTAGATTCAAGGAGACTAAAGTTAAGGGAAGATACATGGGACGAGTCAGCTTATAAGTACAGCTACCAGAGAGTTATGTAAGGGGATGCATCAGCATCAGAGATAAGCAGAGTCACAATGAGTCAGAGATAAGCAAAGTCATTATGAGTCAGTTCTAAGTATAAACAAATGATTCCAAAGAAGGCTGGTTATTCAGCGAAGGGCGAGATGGAACCGGGAAAGTCGATAAGCGGGGTAGTAACAGTGTATCTGAGTCTGAGTGGGAGCAAGGATGAAGAAGTAACAAGAAGAAGAAAGAAAAGAAAGATACCCATGTTATGATCGTAACAGTATCCATCTGGGTAACCAATGAATACACACTTCTCATAGTGTGGGTGAAGCGCAGGATGCTTGTCCTTCTGAACATGCACATACACAGTACATCCCCATACTCTGAGGTATGATACATCAGGTTTGTGACCATTCCAGAGCTCATAAGGTGTTGCATTGTCCAGGGCAACTGTTGGGCAACAATTCCAGACATGGACCAGTGCAGTGAGTGCCTCACCCCAGAATGCCATTGCAAGTCCAGATTCTTTCAGCATGGCAGTGATGTGCTCAGAGAGGACATAGTTTGCATGCTTTGTGACACCATTTTGCTGTGGATGCACTTGGACTGTGTGCTGGCACTTGATTTCACAGGAGTTGGTGAATTTGAGCATGGTATCACTCATGTACTCCCCTTCCTTGTTGTCTCACAAGGTTTTGATTTTCTGCTTAGTCTGGTTCTGATTTTGCATGAATTGGCAGCACGAAACAGTACCTTGAGTAGTCATCAATAAATATGACCCAGTAGCCAAATCCTGAGAATGAGTGGCAGGGCACCTCATGGACATCCAAGTGCACAAGATCCAGTGGGCAAGAAGTGTGCCAGGAGCTGCTGGGGAAGGGAGTTGTGTGTATCTTGCCAGCAATGCAAGGTTCACAGATTGGATCAGGTGTGGTCCTGACATCAAGTTGCATGCCTGTCACCAGGTTGTGCTCAATCAGAGCTTTGATGTCAGACATATTGTGGTGCATGAGTCTGCGATACCACAAGGACAAGTTGAGAGATACAGTGGTTGCTGGGTTGGCATACTCAGTGATGGATTCTGTGGTACTGTTGAGGAATGTAGCATTGTGCTCATTGATGGATGCAACAAACAGGTGTGTTGCATTGATATGGACAACAAATGATGATCAACAAGTTAGATATAGGACAGCAAGGAGGTTGTTGTGGAGTTGGGGTATACACTGAGCAACAAAACTGTTGCAATGTTTGCAACACTTGGACTGCGAAGTAAATATCTAGTGGTTCATTGATGCTAGACCCCCTAACCTGGGTACCATTAGGAATCCCTTATCAAGGGCTATCCAAATATATATACATTGATTATGTAATATTTACTATATCAGGCAATATCACACAATTAGTGAGGACTACTCATTGCAACAGTTTTGTTGCTGACACCATGAAAGGCTAGAATCATATGTTGCACTATGGTATTACATAAGCAATGTGTTATATGATACATGGTAAGTTTAATATTATGTAAATACATCAAATACAATTAAGTTTGTCCACTAAATCCCTTTCCATTAAAGAAACTAATCAAATCACCCCCTTCTTAGAATTGGCTCAATAAATCTGCCAAA
>JBBPLO010000089.1:0-36947 GCA_038089835.1 Retiboletus flavoniger
ATCGCTAAGGTTGCTGTGCACAGAGGGACTAGGAGGGACTCAAGAAGATACGCTAATATTGCACAGATCAAGAATGAAGAGAGGAGATACAAGAGTAAAGAAATATATATATACTAGGGAGACTTCCTGCGCACAGACCAGGTAGTTAGGGGAATATTGGGGAAATGACTAAGTGTGAGAGAACTTAGTTAGAAGATAAGGGTCTGTGGAGATTGAAGTAGAATGACAAAGTTTTATGGAAAGCAAACTAGGGATAGCATCGAAGGCCCTCCGATAAAAAGGTATACCTCTTGTGCTCGAGAGACACGACGTGCACGATAGGTGACAAGAGAAGTGAAATGTACGAGTAAAAGGAAACAATGATGAGGGAAGAAAATTGTAACATTACCCCCTTCATATAATCGAGCTCCAGGCTCGAGCAACCAACCATTTCTATGAAAGAGGTCCTCCGGTGGGTGACCCGACTCCAAAGATGGCGCCCTGCTGAGAGGGGGATAGCACCTTGAATGGACAGTTACCAATGACGTGCCCAGGTTCGTGGCAAACTCCACAATTCCGGTGGGGGCAGAAGTGTTCTGTGTGACCCCAGTTGTTACAGTGGCCACATTGGAAAAGCGCACATTCAACTGCGAGATGACCGGGAGCGTAGAGGTGGCAGTGTCCACAGCGGTGGTGGGGACAGTCCTGACGATAATGACCTCACAGGCCACATTGAAAACAGGTGGTGGTTGGAGTGGCTGGGGCGGGATGGAGTATATCTGGCCGTGGGTTAACCCGAACAGGGGAGGAGAGAACGGTGTTCCCATTGGGAAGATGGATCTTGCGTGGTTCGGTGCAAACTGGAAAGGTGGGGGGTGGGGGAAGTTCGTCCTCAATGGTGACGGGGATGAAGTAGTCGACGAGGGGGAGTTCCTTGGGGGTGGAGATAGGGATGGAGACGGGGGTTTCCAGAGTGGGTTCTGGGGTAGGAGTGGAGGGGTAAGGGAAATCGGTAAGTCAGTCGACGAGAGGTCTGGAACGAGGGGGGGGAATGGGGAGAGGAAGAGGGCGAGGTTGGGAGAGAAGAAAATTTTCTACGTTTTGTACATATAGGTCTCTTTGCGCGCGGGGGAGGGAGGAGAGTACTCGTCGAACGGTGGGAAAGATCAGGGTATGGGGAATTTCTTCTATGTAAATGGAGAATCCATGAAGGGATAGAGCGGTTAGGCAATGGCGGGAGGCTTCGTTCAGAGTGAAGTGTAGGGTTGGGTCAGATGGGGTTAAAGTTTCAGTGAGGTGTTGGGCCGAAGCGATGGTGTGATAGGTGCGGATGAGGGAATGGGTCACCTCGTCGTTGGGGAAGCTGGGGTGTGCTTTGATGCTCAAGGAGAGAGCAGGGGTTTCCAAGACAGTAGAGAACAGGAAAAGTCTCTCTCGTTCGGGTAGGTATGAGGGGAAAGCGCATTGGGAGCGGAGTATTGATTGTGAGGATGAGGATGAGGAGGATGAGAGAGGGGAAGCATTCCGAGAGATGGGTTGGGACATAGTTGGCAAGGGGCTAGGCTGGGGGGATGGATGGTGCGTTTGGACAAGGCAATACTCACGGAGAGACCGACTTCTTGTAAACGTTGCCTGCCTTTCCTAGAGGGAGTGGAGGCGTTTATAGGCTGTGAGGACTTCGGTGGCGTGACGAAGGTTGGCTTCGGGTTCCCAGGTGTCCTCAGATCTTGGGTAGCCTTTCCACGAGGTTAGGAACTGTCTTCTGGACTGCGGGCCTTTGTGACTGTGGATTACCTCAACTTCATATTCCTCTTCCTGGTTAATGATGTCAGGTGGTGGTTTCAGGAAGGGTTTGCCGAAGGCTAGTGTGGTTTGGTAGGGGGATAATAGGGCCGCGTGGAAGGTGTTGTGGATGCGCCAGGAGGGTGGTGTTATGCTGGGCTATGGAATACCAGCAGGAACTCAAAGTGAGCTCTTAGTGGATACAAAGACGAGGGAGGATACGCAGGGTGTTCCGACAACAACCTTTGGAGACATGCATTCAAGGTGATGCCTTGAACGGGAGCAACGCCAAACGGCCTGCAAGTGGACTTCAAGGGGATTCCTTAAGCCCGGGACAAAGTACAAGGTGGAGACCTAGGGATGATCCATAGTCTCAGTGTGTGGATAACAGACCACGGCGAGGGGAGCAAGGAGTGGGCTTAGAGCTCATAGAATTGAGTAGACTAAGCTGAGGAAGAGTACAGGGCGACGAGAGGCTATAAGTACATATGCCAAGATGTTAGGTAATGGGCTTCTAGTAAGCCTGAGATAAGAGTGAGTCATCCACGGTAGATAAGGATGAGTCACAACGAGTCAGTTCTAATAATACAATGGTTCTGAGATAAGATGGAATGGGAGGAACCGGGGAAGTGGAACTTGGGGCGTGAACGGAGTTCCTAAGTCTGAGATACAAGATAAGGAGGAACAAGGACTTAGCTAAGTAAAAGGAAAAAGAAAACAAAAGGGCAGTCCACCGTGGATCGTAACATTGCCCCCATGCTAGGGGTGAGACTCCATCAAACCTTTCTCAAAGGTTGATATATCCGGCATTGGAGGAACCCGTCATGTTAGCGTAAGCAACATCATCAAAGACGTCGTCGACGTCATTGTTGCTGTAGTTATGGACTTCAACCAGGGAGCGGTGGCAGCGAGGTTGGCGGTTGTGCATACATGGTGGAGGTGTGGGATGTGGGGGAGGAGATGGGCGAGTCCGGTGGTTTCAGGTTTGCTCCGGGGAGCGGTTACCTCAGGACGATCCAGAGGACGACGAGAAGTGGGGACGGGGAGGAGGTCGACGAATGGGACAGATTTGTTGGGAATGACCTGGGGCGAACTGAAGACAAAGCAGGCACTGGTAGACTTGGCAATCGGCCCGAAAGTGGCCGAGGTGGTGGCAATGAAAGCATGCCTGCCAATATCGGGGATGGGTCTCTGGGAGGGGAGTCATCCCGTCATTGCCAGTCCAGAAGGCTTTGGCTCAGGCTAAGAAGTCTATTTCGGCCGGGTCAAGGGGGGAGGCAGACACGGAGGGTGTGGAGTTGGCTTGGCGAGCCTGGTGTGTGGAGTGTTCTCTCAGGTACCTGTCAAGGTCCTGGAAGAATTCTAGCATTCCGAGTTGATAGGCTAGGAGGAGCATTATGGCACACGCGTTGCGGTAGATGGATTGGAGGATGGTATGGAGACAGGCGCGCTGAGCATCCGTGGGGTTAGGAGGGATGAGGCCGAGTCTGGCGATCTGCAGATATAATTTGGAGACAAGCTCCAACGGGGAAGTGTCCTCAATGAAGGACTGTAGGGGGATGAGGAGGTGGGAGTCGGTCAAGGCTGATGCGAGCTCCTGGAGGTCATCGCAGGAGGGGTAGTCTTCACACAGACGATGCGTGTTGATAGGGACATCGACGCTGAGGATAGGCATTGGTAGGATGGTAGCGAGCGAGATGGGAGGGAGCTCGGGAGAGCAATCACCCCAGCGTGGGGGACCGGCGGCGGGGGATCCCCAACCAGGGGATGGAGCATGGGAGGACGACGTTAATGGGTTGTACACGGTGGAGGCGTGAGAAGCTATGGTAGGAAAGTCTATAGGTAGGTTGTCGGCAGCAACGACGTTGTCTTTGTCAGCTAATGGGGATGATAGAGGAGGGGAAGAGCAAAGGGACGATACTGTGGTTATGGAAGACATATTCTTTGAACGGCTTTGTTTCTTTGGTATACTACGAGGGGAGAAACAGAGGGGGGAACTAAAGGGAAAAGGCGCAGGGGTGTGCCTTCTTGTAGGCGAGGAGGATGGTCCGTGCGCATCGAAGATCCTTTTCGGGGAGCCAGGAGTCATCATCGGCGGAATATCCTTTCCACCGGACTAGATAGTGGCACTTATCCGAAGCACCTCGGTGTCTGATGATCTTTTCGATTTCATACTCCTCTTGTCTGCCGATGAGTTCCGGCGGGTTCTTTTTGAAATGGGGGCCGTAAATGGTGTTTTGGCAATAAGGGGATAAGAGCGAAGCATGGAACGTGGGATGGAGCTTCCATGTTTTTGGGAGGGCTAGACGATAAGACATGGGGGAGAGGATGTCAGTGATGACAAAGGGTCCTTCTCTTTTGGGAGAGAATTTGGGGTTGGCTAATTCCCGGTGGAGGTTTTGGGCCTCGAGCCATACCTTATCTCCTTTACTGAATGGGGTAAAGGGCCGTCTGTTTCAGCTGGCCATCACCTGGCAAGCCAGTTCGTGGGAGGCGAGGGCCTCATTTCGGGCGGAGGAGAGTTCTTGTAGCCGAGTTTTGATGGTGGGGACATTGGTGGACAGGACTAAGGTGGGTAGAGGGTTAGGCTCATATCCCATGAGGAGGAAGAAAGGGGATTTGTTTGTGACCGAGTGGGGTCGGTGGTTGTGGGTGAATTCAGCCAGGGATATTTTGCTAGCCCATGACGTGGGGTCATCTCCGCAGAAGATGCGGAGGTAAGTTTCTACTTCCTGGTTAACTCTTTCAGTTTCTCCGTCGGTCTGGGGGTGGAAGGCGGTGGAGAGGGCGAGCTTGTAGTTGAGGATTCGTCCAAGCTCTTTGGAGAATGCTGAGGCGAACTGGGGGCCTCGGTCAGAGATGATTTTGTCCAGTAGGCCATACCAGGAATAGACTTTGTGGGTGAACAGGGTCGCAATGCCGTCTGCGGTTACTGTTTTCTTCGTGGGGCAAAGAATTACCCCCTTTGTAAGGCCATGGTCAACCACGACCAGGAGACTATCAAAACTGTCAGAGACGGGGAGATCCATGATCAGATCGCAGGAGATCTGTTGGAAGGGACGTGTGCAGGAGGAGCGGATTGGGACGAGTGGGGGCGTGGTAGGGTGAGTGTTGGTTTTATTTTGCTGGCACACGGCACAGCCAGAGACATAATTGTGGACGTGGGCGGCGAGGCCCGGCCACCAGCATTCGGCGGCAACGAGTTGGCGGGTTTTCAGGTAGCCGGGGTGGCCAGCGGTGGAGTGGTCATGGTGCTTAGCTAGGACCACTCAGTGGGAGTTGGGGGGAACGTAGAGGTGGCCATGGAAGGTAAGGGCGCCGTTGATGGACTGCCAGGGGGAAAAGCGGGAGCGGAAGGATGTCGGTAGGGGTGTGGAGAGGGATTGAACGGCTTGGAGGGCCATAGGGTCAATGGTGCATTCCTCGGAGATCTGTTTGGCGAGGAGGGTGTCGACCAAGGTGACGAAGGCCATCTTGGGGAATACGGTGACGGCGGTGTTGTCAGCATCTTTTGAGTCGTGGTCAGGACATCGGGATAGGGCATCAGGGCCAGCGAGTTGGGCTGCGGGTGTATAGGAGAACTCGAGATCATAATCTGTGAGATCGAGGAGCCAACGCGCCTGGCAGCGGTTGAGGTCTTGGGGTTTGCGGAAGTAGGTGAGGTTTCAATGGTTGGTGAAGACCTTCACGGGAAATGGTGCACCTCGGAGGTAGTGATGCCAGGTGGAGAGGGCTCTCATGACGGCGAGGAGTTCTCTGTCATGGATGTCGTAGTTTCATTCAGCAGGGTTGAACGACTGTGAGATGTAAGAGCAGGGTTTCCACTCTCCGTTGGGGTCGAGCTGTTGGAGAATGGTGCCAGAGGCAAATTTGGAGGCATCGGTGGCGATGGCGAATTGTGCACTGGTGTCGGGGAGTTGGAGGACTGGTCGGGAGAGGAATGCGTCCTTGAGGGTGTCGAAGGCTCGTTGACACGTGGGGGACCATTCCCATGGTTGGTTCTTTTTGGTGAGGTCGATCAGCGGCCGAGCCGTGGTGGAATAACCTTCAATGAATCGCCTGTAGAAGTTAGCGAATCCGAGGAAGGAGCGAACTTGTTTTAGGGTTGTGGGGACGGGCCACTTGGCAATACCTTCGAGCTTGACAGGGTCCATGGCGATATGCCCTGGTTTGACGATGAGGCCAAGGTATTCTACCTCGTCGGTGGTGAACTTGCATTTGTCGAGTTTGAGATGGAGGTCAAGCTCCATCATTTGTTTGAGGACGCATCGTGTCCTGTCGGTGTGAGTCTCATCATTGGGGGAGAAAATGAGAAGGTCATCCATGTAGATGACGAGCCATCCTTCAGCGATTAGATCTCCAAAGGAGTCATTCATGAATCGTTGGAAGGTAGCCGGGGAGTTGGTGAGCCCGAAGTACATGATGTTGGGCTCGAAGAGACCGCGGTGGGTTATGAAAGCGGCTTTCCATCGGTCTTCCGGGGAGATTTGGATGTTGTTATATCCCCATCGGATGTCGAACTTGATGAACTTCTTTGCATCTTTGAGTTTGTCGATGAGTTCGGAGATGAGGGGGAGCAGGTAGGCATCATGGATGGTAGCTTCGTTAAGCTTCTGGTAGTCCTGGCAGGGGCATAGTCCTCCATCTTTTTTATGGACGAAGAAGAAGGGAGATGCTTGGGGGGATTTGGATGGGGAAATTTTTCCAGCGGCGAGGTTTTCGTCGAGGAACTTGTCGGCTGCGGTCCTTTCCTCAGGCAAGAGTGGGTAGATCTTCCCTATGGAGGGGGAGAACTCGGGTTTCAAGGTGATCTTGTGATCATAGGGTCGCGACGGGGGTAGATGGTCAGCGGCCTCTTGGGAGAAGACTGATTTGAATTGTTCGTATTCCAGAGATAATGCTACTTTCGGGGTGGTGAGGGCTTCTTCTTTGGCGAGTTCGGTAGCCTTGGTGATCCTGGCTATCTGTGAGGTACGGAGGAATCTGGATCCGCATCGGATGATCCGAAAGATGGACTGGTTTCGGATGGCGACGTTTAGGTATCTCTCCTCCACTTCTCGGTCAAGGTAGTTGTGGAGGTGGTCGTGGGAGATGGTATTGATGGGGATGGAGTCGGGCTTGTGAGTAGGGAAGGTGTAGACCTTGTTGTGGCGTTCAAGGTCTTTCTTGTGTTCACGGTGGAGTAGGGCGGATTGGTCAATGGACTTGTCCAGGGTTAAAGTCCTGGTAGTCCAGTCGATCTTTGGGTTGGCAATGTGGAGCCAGGGGAGTCCGAGTATGAGGTTATCTTGGCCCAGATGCATTACATGGAAGAGGACCTTTTGGGCTAGTCCTTCGATGTTGAGGAATAGAGAGCACGTGTGTGTAATCTTTCCTTTGTTGTTGATTGTTCCATCAGCGTTTTTGGCGAGGATGGGGGTGGCGAGCTTCGTCAGGGGGAATTTGTGTTTGGCGACAAAGCCGTAATCGATGCAGGAGATGCTGGCACCGCTATCAACAAGCGCTCTGGTGTCGACAGTTTTCATTGTGTGTGAGGGGCGAATGACTTGGACCAGAAAGATCATAGATTTTGTCACTGCTTTTACAAGTACAGAAGCGATATAGGAAGGGGCTAATGTCAAGGTAGGCTTCCTTTCTAAAAATCCTGGAGGAACATGGCTTTTACCGATTCCTCATCTTCTTTGTCATCTTCAATCTCTTGAAGCTGGGGAATTTCTTCCTCGTCGGTCACCTCCGCCACCTTCTTGGTTGGTGGGCGAGGGACCCTCGGGGTCTGTGGGGAAAAAGCCGGGCAGTTCCGGGAGGAGTGGCCGCTCTGGCGGCATCTGAAGCAAAGGTTATTTTTGATACATCTCTGCTTCTCTTCGGGGGTCATCTTTGAGATGGTTCTAACAACATCGACATCCATGGCATTCGGGTCAATTCGGGCTTTTGGAGTGAACGTGATGTCCTTTGCGCGGGCAGCTCCTGATCTTGAAGCGACTTCGTGGGTGCGGTTCCACATGTTGTCGAAGTGCATGGCTTTCGAGTACCAGTCGGTGATGGTGGTAGGGGGCATTTCCATAGCATAGATCTTGTACATGATGGAAGAGGGTAGGCCTGCTGCGAAGTAGGCGATGAGGACGTTGTCGTCCGTGATTTGGGCAACTGCGACTTTGCTACGGAAAGTAGCGATGTAGTTAAGGAGAGTCGGGGAGAACCCATCCTTTTTCTTCTGCATCTTGGTGGTGGAGAGCCATGCGATGGTGTTTCCGATGGAGTCCTGGTGTTTGAAGGCGGCCAGGAATTCAGTAGTGAAGGCGGTGACGGTGCCTAGGTTGACGGTTCCGGAAGAGAAACATTTCTGCTGGAAGGTTGCCGCCCAGATGGCAGCGGATCCTTGGGTCATATGTGAAAGTGCGAATGCGATTTTTTTGGCATCAGTGTCATAGACGTCGGTGTTGACGAGGAGGTAGAACTGAACAGTGTTGAACCACTGTTCGGATTTATCATAGTTCCCATCGAAGGGCTCGGGGGCTCCAAGGCGGAGTTCCTTAGAAGACATTGTCGCTGGGGGCGAGGGTACGGGCATGATGGTGGGGTGCATGTGAGAGAGAGGGAAGCTGGTGAGGGTTGGCGGCCTAGTAGGTCTGGTAGGGAGAGACACGCTTGGTTGCATGGTAGTGGGAGTGGGAGTCTCAGGGGAAGGAACTCGCGGAATACTAAGTTGTTGGACGAGTCCTTGGGCAAGGTGAAGGGTTTCGTCTTCCTCTTGGGTAGAGGTGGGGTTGATCTCGTGATCGGAGTGTTCAAGGGATGAGGGGGATGAGGGTTCGGGGGAGGACTGGCCTTGGTCAGGCGTACCTCGGGGTAGGAACCAGTGGGAGCTAATGGTGGCACAGTGCCCAGGGAATCACCCCATGCAGGCTGATCGCAGGAAAGGGGTGCGCAGTTGTCCAGGGAGTCACCCCGTGCGGACTGAAGGCGGGAGCAGGTAAAAGGAACGACCTGAAAGTCGTCCGTGGGGGCTAGCTTAGTCTTTTGTTACGCTGGGCTATGGAATACCAGCGGGAACTCAAAGTGAGCTCTTAGTGGATACAAAGACGAGGGAGGATACGCAGGGTGTTCCGACAACAACCTTCAGAGACACGCGTTCAAGGTGATGCCTTGAACAGGAGCAATGCCAAACGGCCTGCAAGTGGACTTCAAGGGGATTCCTTAAGCCCGGGACAAAGTACAAGGTGGAGACCTAGGGATGACCCATAGTCTCAGTGTGTGGATAACAGACCACAGCAAGGGGAGCAAGGAGTGGGCTTAGAGCTCATAGAATTGAGTAGACTAAGCTGAGGAAGAGTACAGGGCGACGAGAGGCTATAAGTACATATGCCAAGATGTTAGGTAATGGGCTTCTAGTAAGCCCGAGATAAGAGTGAGTCATCCACGGTAGATAAGGATGAGTCACGATGAGTCAGTTCTAATAATACAACGGTTCCGAGATAAGACGGAATGGGAGGAACTGGGGAAGCGGAACTTGGGGCGTGAACGGAGTTCCTAAGTCCGAGATACGAGATAAGGAGGAACGAGGACTTAGCTAAGTAAAAGGAAAAAGAAAACAAAAGGGCGATCCACTGTGGATCGTAACAGGTGGTAGGCGGAGTTTGTAAGAGACTGGAGATAGGACGCAGGTAATTTTGAAGGGGCCGTAACGTTTCGGAGCTAATTTCCATGAAGGGAGAGAAAGGCGAAGATTGGTTGCTTCAAGCCAAACCTGGTCTCCGACTTTCCACAGGGAGAAGCTGCGGAGGGATCGGGAGGAGATCACTCTTCGGGCGGATTCATGAGCGGCGAGGGCTTCTTTTCTATTTTCGTCCAATGTCATTAGACGGTCTTCTAGGGCAGGGATGAAGGTTTTCCCAAGTGGGGGGAAAGTTCTGGGTTCATAGCCGTAAAGTAGGGAGAATGGGGATTTCTGGGTAGAGGAATGGGGGGCGGAGTTGTGGTGGAATTCTGCAGATGATAGGGCATTAGACCAGGAGTGGGGGTTGTTGGCGCAAAAGATCCGTAGGTAGACTTCAAGCTCTTGGTTTGTGCGTTTGGTCTGGCCATCCGTCTGGGGGTGGTATGCGGAGGATAGGTGGATGTCATATTTGAGTAGACAAGCGAGTTCGAGGGCGAAAGCAGAGGCAAACTGGGGGCCTCGATCCAAAATGATAGAGTCATGGAGGCCAAACCATTTGAAGACGTTGTGGAAAAAGAGGAGAGCTACTCTGGCTGCGTCAATAGATTTAGAGCAGGGAAGGAGTATTACCCCCTTCGTAAGGCCATGGTCGACCACGACCATGATAGAATCGAAGGAGTTGGAGGGAGGGAGATCGGTGATGAGGTTGACGGAGAGTTGGCGAAAGGGTAGGGGGGAAGTTGAAGCAATGGGTAGGAGGGGGGTGTGTGTGGGGTGTGTGTTGACCTTGCTTTGCTGGCATACAGGGCATCCCATGATGAAGTGTTTAATGAAGGTGGCCAGACCTGGCCACCAGAAGTCACGTTCCAAAATGGATTTGGTGCAGAAGATGCCCATATGACCGGTGAGCGGAGAGGAGTGGATAGTATGTAGCAAGGGGGATCTGGCAGATGGTGGGACATACATTCGTTGGTGGAAGAATAGGTGGCCGTTTTCGAAGGTCCAGTCAGAGGCGAGTGACTGGGGGAATAGGGGGGATGACGAAGAGATGGCTTCTAAGGCACGAACGACCAGTGGGTCAGATGGGGTGGAAGATTTGATAAGGTCGGTGAGTGTGAGGTCGAGTGCGTTAATCACTAGGGGTTCTGGTATGATGGGGGAATCAATATTATCTAGGGAAGTGTCGATATGATCTCACCAAGAGAGGGCATCTGCAGGTCCCATCTTTGTGCCAGGGGTTACCTTCCAAGCGATGTCGAAATCTTGAAGAAAGAGGGCCCATCGGGCTTGTCGTCGAGAGAGTTTGCATGGATCACATAGGTAGGAGAGGTTCTTGTGGTCTGTGATAATCGTGGTGGGGTGATTGGCGCCCTGCAGATGATGGCGCCATTCGGCAAGAGCGAGGATGACTGCAAGAAGTCCGTGGTCGTAGATGTCATAATTGCGTTCTACAGGGGCCAAGGTTTTAGAAAAATAGGCTAGGGGGCGAAGATCGCCATTGGGGTTGGGTTGTGTTACAATTTTCTTTTCTCATCATCGTTTTCTTCTGCTTGTGCATTTCACTTCTCTTATCACTTATCGAGGACGTCGTGTCTCTCGAGCACAAGAGGTATACCTCTTCATTGGAGGACCCTCAATGCTTTCCCTAGTCTGCTTTCCCTAGAACTTCATCACTCCGCTTCATTCTCCATGGACCCTTACCATCTAACTAAGTTCTCTCACACTTAGTCGTTTCCCCAATACTCCCCTAGTTACCTGGTCTGTGTGCGGGAAGTCCCTCTAGTATATATACCTACGTCTTTACTCTTGTATTTCCTTCATTCTTGATCTGTGCAATATTAGCGTAATCCTCTTGAGTCACCTGTGCGTTTGACAACCCTCAGTGACCTTAGCGACTCTAAGGTCAATTCCTTTGTCCAAGTCTCTGCCAGACATTGGTCTCTTCGTGAGTATTGCCTGCAGACGATCCAAGTCATTCTCCAGTTCTCTTTCGTATGCTACACGTAACAGGTTGCATGAGGACGGCTCCGGTGGTGGACAAGGAGGCATTGGTCATGACGGAGAATGGTTTTGAGGGGTCGGGGAGGGCAAGGACGGGGGCGGAGCAAAGGGCGGCGATGAGGGATTGGAATGCTTTTTGCTGGAGAGAGGTCCAGTTCCAAGTCTCGTTCTTTTTAGTAAGGAAGACCAGGGGGGCTACGATATTGGAGAAGTTGGGGATGAATTTCCTGTAAAAATTGGCAAACCCAATGAACAATCGGATACCAGTGATGGTTGTGGGGGGTTTCCAGTCTTTGAGAGCGGCGAGTTTGTGGGGGTCCATCTGCACTTCTCCCTTTCCGATGACGAGGCCGAGGTATTCCATTGTTTGGGAGTCGAAGGAGCATTTGGACAGTTTGATGGAGAGGTTGTGCTCGCATAGCCGAAGGAGAACTTGTCGGATGCGCTCATGATGGAGGGAGAGGGGGCCTTTGGTGCAGATTCCTAAGTCATCCATGTAGATCTTAAGCCAACATTCTGCAATCATATCGGTGAAGATATGGTTCATGAATGATTGGAATGTGGAGGGGGTGTTGGAAAATCCAAAGAACATCACCGTGGGTTCAAAGAGCCCTAAGGGGGTGATAAAGGCTGCTTTCCATTGATCCGATTCGCGGATTTGGATGTTGTTGTATCCCCATCGAATGTCCATCTTGGTGAAATGGTCAGCGTCTTTTATATCTTCTAGGAGATCGGAGATGAGGGGTAAGGGGTAAGCGTTCCGGATGGTATGGGAATTCAAGTAGCAATAGTCTTGACACGGACGGAGGGTTCCATCTTTCTTGGGAACGAAGAAGAAAGGGGAGGCTTGTGGGGACTTCGACAGGATGATACGACCGGTTTTGAGGTGCTCTTCGATGAATTCTCTAAGAGATTCCCTTTCTTTGGGATTTAGTGGGTAGACTTTAGCAATCTTCGGAATGAAGGAGTCTTTGAGATCGATAGTGTGGTCGAAGGAATGATGAGCAGGGAGAACATTGTGAGAGGATTCAGCGAAAACGTCGGCGAAGTCTTTGCAGGATTCGGGGATGGTGGTTTGGGAGGGTGTTGCCTTCTGAGCGATCTCGGTAGAGATGGTCAGCTTGTAGACCTCTTCTTCCTTGGTCCCCTTTAGGGGAGGGCGCTCATGGAGAGTCCTCTCAACCCTTTGGGGAAACATTGGAATAGAGAGGACACGACCCTTCCAATCTATGTCGGGGTTTCATTTGGTTAGCCAAGGCATGCCCAAGATTATCTGGGGGGTTTTTTGACGAAGAACGAAGAGGGATTCGATGGAAGAAAAGGAACCATGGGAGATGAGGGCGGTTGTGGTCCAGCGGATACTCCCGGATGTGTTCAGGGTTCCGTCAACGTTGTAAGCTAGGATAGGATGAGGGAGTTTCTTGAGAAGGAAGTCCCCTCGGGGTAGGAGGTGAGGGTCGATGAAGTTTCTGGTTGCTCCGGAGTCAATGAGGGCTGAGGTTTCGACGCTTTGTACTTTGACATCCAAACGAAGAGTTCTATTGTTTTGTGATGCTATGAGTACATGGGGGGAATCTAGGGAAGGAGACGTCGATGCTACTCCCCTTTTCAAAAATCCTTTGCCTTCTGTACGTTGGCAAACTGAACGGCGTTTACTTCTTCTCTGTCCTCGTCATAGCACATTTTCAAGATGGAGAGAATCTCTGTCTCGTCCTTGCCGGAGGTGCAAAGAGAATTCACGTATTGTTGAAGGGGGGATGGTATGGTGGGGGCTGGGGGTGGAGGCAGTGGGGGGGAAGAGGCGAGAGTGGAGGTTCGTATGTTCTGGGGGCGGTTGGTAGTTTTCTTACAATTGCGGGCGTCGTGCCCGATGGTTCAGCAATGGAAGCACCATCCTTCCTTAATACATTTGGCACATTCGGTGGGGGTGAGTTTAGTCAGGGTAGTGGTCGTGTCCACTTCCATGGCATTGGGATCTCTACTAGGGGTACGATGGTTGTTGAAGGAGAAGGGGGTGGTGGTGGTTCCGGTGCAAAGGGCTAGAATTCTCATCTTCTGGGTGTGGAAGGTTTTGGCCTTCGTTACCCAGTCTGTGATGGTGGTGGGGACCGTTCCCATGGACAGGATCATGGTGGTGATTTGTTGATCGAGTCCGAGGGCGAAGTGGTCAATGAGGGTGGCTTCATCTGTGATGTCGGACTTCCCTGCGAGGTTCTGGAAGTCGGTGATGTATTGCTGGAACCCATCGTGGGAACGGGTGATTTTCTGGCATAGTTTGGCTAGCTCCAAGCGGGCGGTGGCTTTTACGTCATAAGGGAAGAAGGTGGTCTCGAAGTCCTTGGTGAAATCAAGGAAGGTTTTCCCAGTGGTGATACTGGGATCAGCCATTTTGTCATACCATGCTTCAGCAAAGGATGCTCCTCGGCCGCTGGGCATCCTGTTGAGTGTGGTCATGATCCGTTCAGGGTCGTCGGGGTAAAGATGTTGGTTGATCAGGAAGTAGGCTTTCATGGCCTTCATCCATTGTGAAGCATCTGCAGAGAACCCAGTGAAGTCAGCAGGGAGGGCGGCCTTGAGTTCGGAAGGCATATTGGATGAGGGGGAGCGAGACAAGTAGCTGGGTGAGCGAGGGAGTGGGCTGGGTTGACGAAGGGGTGGGCTAGGTTGACGAAGGGGTGGGCTAGGTTGACGAAGGGGTGGGCTGGGTTGATGAGGGGGTTGACTGGGTGGTGTGGGTGAGGGGCGAGGAGGAGTTCTTCCTACAAGGGAAGGATCTAATGGGGTTCTGCTTGAGCCTGCGATTCATCGAGAGGATCGATATTGGGTAAGATTAGGAAGGTCAGAGTCTTCTTCCTCAGGTGCTCAGTAAGACGTGGTGATGGTTGGTGGGTCCTACACCTAGACAGGTGGGACTGAAGAAGTATTCTTGATCTTTTGTTATGCGTAGCGTACTAGGAAGGACTCGAGGTAGCTAGGATCGTTGTTACGTTCTTGTGCCGTGAACCTGCACTAGGGCGAGGGAAGTCTTCTAGGTTATATCGTGGTCAACTGAGAGTCGCTCAGGTTGAGAACAAGATGATAGACATTGGATCAAGGGGAATTGCGTGGTATTGGCACAATGTACACCATAGTACATGGTGGTAAAAGTGAGACTAAGAATGGTGTACATGGGTATAGTGCTAGGGTTTATATACTAAGAAGATATGGGCACGGACCATGGAAGGTCGTGGAATGCTAAGGAAGACTAGAGATGATGAGGGAGAAACAGAGTGGGCGCGGGGTAGACCGGGCCGTGAGCTAAAGACAATAAGGGAGAAACGGAGCAGGTGCGGGGTAGACCGGACCGTGAACTAGAGATGACTGAGGAGTAAGAGGAAGAAGGTAGGAATAGGAGGTGGAAGGGAGTCTACGAGGGGAGAAAAACTGTAACAATCATCTACAGGCGATACTCACGAAGAGACCGACTTCTGATAGAGACTTGAGGCAAGAGAGCTATCCTTAGAATCGCTAAGGTTACTGTGCACAGAGGGACTAGGAGGGACTCAAGAAGATATGCTAATATTGCACAGATCAAGAATGAAGAGAGGAGATACAAGAGTAAAGAAATATATATATACTAGGGAGACTTCCCATGCACAGACCAGGTAGTTAGGGGGATATTGGGGAAACGACTAAGTGTGAGAGAACTTAGTTAGAAGATAAGGGTCCATGGAGATCGAAGTAGAATGACGAAGTTTTATGGAAAGCAAACTAGGGATAGCATCGAAGGTTCTCCGATAAAAAGGTATACCTCTTGTGCCCGAGAGACACGACGTGCACGATAGGTGACAAGAGAAGTGAAATGTACGAGTAAAAGGAAACAATGATGAGGGAAGAAAATTGTAACACCAGTGGGGACTCAACGTGAGCTTGAGGTAGACGTAAGATGAGGGAGGATACACCAGGTGTTCTGACAGAAGTCTTCAGAGACATGCATTCAAGGGGACTCCTTGAATGGAAGCAACGCCAAACAGCCTGTGGGTCAACTCTAGGAGATTCCTAAGTCAGGGATGAAAGTTACAAGGGAAGGCCTAAGGGAAGTCCCATAGCCTTAGTGTGCTGATTACAGACAGCGACGAGAGGAGCAAGGAGGTGGCTTAGAGCTTGTAGAATTGAGTAGACTAAGCTGGAGAGAATACAGGGCACACGGTGCAATATAAGTACATATGCCAAGACACTTAGGTAATGGACTCCTAGTGAGTCCAAGATAAGGAGTGAGTCATCCAGCGATAAGGGTGAGTCATGACGAGTCAGTTCTAATAATACAGCGGTTCTGAGATAAGACGGAGTGGGAGGAACCAAGGAAGCGGAACTCGAGGTGTAAACGGAGTTCCTAAGTCCGAGATAAGACAGGAGACGAATGAGGACTTATCATAGTAAAGAAAAGAAAGGAAGAAAGAAAAGAGGCGATCCACCGTGGATCGTAACATTACCCTCATGCTAGGGATGAGACTCTGATGAACCTTCCTCAAAGGTCGATATACCCGGCACCTGGGGAGCCCGTCATGTTAGCATAAGCAACATCATCAAAGACGTCATTGTCGTGATCATCCCCATAGTTGTTGACTTCGATGGGGGAGTGGCCGCAATGAGGTCAGCGGTTGTGATGACATGGTGGAGGTGTGGGATGCAGGGGAGGAGACGGGCGAGTCTGGTGGTTGCGGGATTGTTCAGGTGACTGGTTTCCTCGAGAGGACCCAGAAGATGAGGAGAAGTGAGGAGGGGGAGGAGGTCATCGGAGGGGGCAGCACTGCTGCGAATGTCCCAGGGCAAAATTGAGACAGAGGGGGCAGTGGTAGATTTGGCAGTCAGCCCGAAAGTGGCCGAGGCAATGGCATTGGAAACATGCCTTGTGGTAATGGGGGTGCGACGAGGGGAGAGGGGTGGCACCGTCATTGCCAGTCCAGAAGGCTTCCACTGGGGCTAAGAAGTCTATTTCAGTGGGGTTGAGAGGGGAGGTAGACACGGATGGCATGGAGTTGGCTTGGCGAGCCTGACGTTCGGAGTGTTCTTTCAGGTATCTATCCAGATCCTGGAAGAACTCGAGGGCTCCAAGCTGATAGGCTAGGAGGAGGGAGATGGCGTATGCGTCCTGGTAGATGGATGAGAGGACAGTATGGAGGCACACACGTTGAGCGTCTGAGGGATTTGGGGGAATGAGGCTGAGGCGGGCGATCTGCAGATAGAGTTTGGAGACAAGCTCCAAGGGGGATGCGTCTTTGACAAAAGACTGCATGGGGATAAGGAGGTGGGAGTCAGTCAGCGATGACGCGAGCTCCTGGAGGTTGTCGCACGAGGGGTAGTCTTCCTGTAGGCGATGCGCGTTGACAGGGACGTTGATGCTCAGGATGGGCATTGGGACTATGGTGGTGAGCGAGACAGGGGGGAATTCAGGAGAGCGGTCACCCCAGCATGGGGGACCGGTGGTAGGGGATCCCCATCCGGGGGAAGGAGCACAGGAGGATGAAGTCAACGGATCGTATATGGTGGACGCATGTGAATCTATAGTAGGGAAGTCTATGGGTAGGTCATCAGCGAGGACAACATTATCTTGGTCAGCTAGGGGAGAAGAGAGAGGAGGGGAAGAACAGAGGGACGATACGGTGGTGATGGAAGACATAGTACGCTTGATGGTCTTTGATTATTATCTTTTTTTTTTTGATATGCTACGAGAGGAGAGGGAAGAGAGGAACTAGAGGGGGAAGGCATGGGGGTGTGCTTTCTTATACGCAAGGAGGAGAGTCTGTGCACATTTGAAGTCCCTTTCGGGAAGCCAGGAGTCATCATCAGCGGAGTATCCTTTCCACCGAACTAGATAGTGGTGCTTATCCGAAGCTCCACAATGACGTATGATCTTTTCGATTTCGTACTCCGCTTGTCCACCGATGAGTTCCAGTGGGTTCTTTTTGAAATGGGGGCCATAGATGGTGTTTTCGCAATAGGGCGATAAGAGAGAAGCATGGAACATGGGGTGGAGTTTCCACATTTTTGGGAGTGCTAGTCGATAAGAGATTGGGGAGAGGATGTCAGTGATAATGAAGGGACCTTCTCTTTTGGGAGAGAATTTGGGATTGGCTAGTTCCCGGCAGAGGTTTTGGGCCTCAAGCCATATCTTATCTCCTTTGCTAAAAGGGGTGAAGGGTCGCCAGTTCCGGTTGGTCATTACTTGGCGAGCCAGTTCGTGGGAAGCGAGGGCTTCGTTTCGGGTGGAGGTGAGTTCTTTGAGTTGGGTTTCGACAGCGGGGATGTTGGTTGAGGGGACTAAGGTGGGTAGAGGGTTAGGTTCGTAACCCATGAGGAGGAAGAAGGGGGATTTGTTTGTGACCGAGTGGGGTTGATGGTTATGGGTGAACTTGGCCATGGGAATCTTACTGGCCCATGAGGTGGGGTCATCTCCACAGAAGATGCAGAGGTAGGTTTCGACTTCTTGGTTGACTCTTTCTGTTTCTCTGTCCATCTGAGGGTGGAAGGCGGTGGATATGGCGAGTTTGTAGTTGAGGATTCTCCCGAGTTCTTTGGAGAAGGTAGAGGCAAATTGGGGACCTTGGTCGGAGATTATTTTGTCAGGGAGGCCATATCTAGAGTACACTTTATGGGCAAAAAGTGTCACAATGCCGGCAGCAGTGATGGTTTTCTTGGTGGGGCAGAGAATTACCCTCTTCGTAAGGCTGTGGTCGACCACAACCAGGAGGCTATCAAAACCGTCGGAGACGGGGAGATCCATGATGAGATCGCAGGAGATTTGTTGGAAGGGGCGAGTGCAGGAGAAGCAGATGGGGCATAGAGGAGGGGTGGTAGAGTGGGTGTTGACCTTGTTTTGTTGGCAGATGGCGCAGCCGGCGATGTAATTCTGGACATGGGTGGCGAGGCCCGGCCACCAGCATTCAGTGGCGACGAGTTGGCAGGTCTTGAGGTACCCGGGATGTCCGGTGGTGGGATGGTCGTGGTGTTTGGCTACGACTGCCTGATGAGAGTTAGGGGGAATATAGAGGCGGCTGTTGAAGGTGAGGGCACCATTGATGGACTGCCAGGGAGAAAAGCATGAGTGGAAGGACACGGGGAGGGGTGTGGAGAGGGATTGGATGGCCTGGAGGGCCATGGGGTCAATGGTACATTCCTCAGAGATTTGTTTGGCGAGGAGGGTGTCGATGGAAGCGACGAACACGGTTTCAGGGAGGAGGGTGACGGCGGAGTTGTCCGTGTCTTTGGAGTCATGGTCTGATCAGCGAGAGAGGGCATCCGGGGCAGCGAGTTTGGCGGTGGGGGTGTAGGAGAATTCAAGGTCATAGTCAGCAAGGTCGAGGAGCCAATGTGCTTGGCGCCGGTTGAGGTCTTGGAGTTTATGAAAGTAAGTGAGGTTTTTGTGGTCGGTGAAGACCTTAACTGGGAAAGAGGCGCCACGGAGGTAGTGTCGCCAAGCTGCGAGGGCGTGCATGACAGCGAGGAGTTCTCGATCATGGATGTCATAGTTTCGTTCTGCGGGGTTGAACGACTGGGAGATGTAGGAGTAGGGTTTCCACTCCCTGTTGGGGTTGAGCTGTTGGAGAATGGCACCAGAGGCAAATTTAGAGGCATCGGTGGCGATAGTGAATTGGGTGCCGGTGTTGGGGAGTTGGAGTATGGGCCTGGAGAGGAAGGCATCTTTGAGTTTCTCAAAGGCCTTTTGACAGTCAGGGGACCACTGCCATGGTTGGTTCTTCTTGGTGAGGTTGATGAGGGGTCAGGCGGTGGTTGAGTAGCTTTCGATGAACCGTCTGTAAAAGTTGGTGAAGCCAAGAAAAGAGCAGACTTGTTTCATGGTGGTGGGAACAGGCCATTTGGAGATTCCTTCGAGTTTAATGGGATCCATGGTGATATGGCCGGGTTTGACAATGAGGCCGAGATATTCCACTTCTTCAGTGGCAAACTTGCATTTCTCCAGTTTGAGGTGGAGGTTGAGTTCTGTCATGCGTTGGAGAACACGTTGGGTTCTGTCGGTATGAGTGGTTTCATCGGGGGAGAAGATAAGGAGGTTGTCCATGTAGATGACGAGCCATCCTTTGGCGATTAGGTCTCTGAAGGAGTCATTCATGAACCTTTGGAAGGTGGCGGGGGAGTTGGTCAATCTGAAGTACATGACGTTCGGTTGGAAGAGACCGCGGTGAGTTACGAAGGCGGCTTTCCATCAGTCTTCAGGGGAGATCTGAATGTTGTTATATCCCCATCAAACATTGAACTTGGTGAACTTCCATGCATCTTTCAACTTGTCAATGAGTTTGGAGATGAGGGGAAGCGGGTAGGCGTCTTGGACGGTCACCTTGTTGAGTTTACGGTAGGTCTTGGCAGGGGCATAGGCCTCCGTCCATCTTATGGACGAAAAAGAAGGGAGATGCTTGGGGGGAATTGGAGGGGAAGATTTTTCCTGTGGCGAGATTTTCATCAATGAATTTGTTGGCGGCGATCTTCTTGTCAGGGGAGAGCGGGTAGATTTTCCCGATGTTGGGGGAGAAGTCGGGTTTCAGGGTTATTTTGTGATCGTAGGGTCTGGACAGTGGTAGATGATTGGTGGCCTCCTGTGAGAAGACTGATTGGAACTCAGCATACTCTGAGGGTAAGGATGCTTTTGGGGCAGCGAGGGCTTCCTCCTTGGTGAGCTCAGTGGCCTTGGTAATCTTGGCGATCTGCGAGGGGCAGAGAAATCTGGATCTGCAGTGGGTGATGTGGAAGACAGACTGGTTTCTTATGGCGACATTGAGGTATCTCTCCTCCACTTCTCAATCGAGGTAGTTGTGGAGGTGGTCGTGGGAGATGGCCTGGATGGGGATGGAGTCAGGTTTGTGGATGGGGAAGGTGAAGACCTTGTTATGTTGTTCAAGGTCTTTCTTGTGTTCGTGGTGGAGGAGTTTGGACTGGTCGATGGACTCGTCTAGGGTCATGGTGCAGATGGTCCAGTCGATGCTGGGGTTGGTGGCGCAGAGCCAGGGAAGTACGAGGATGAGATTGTCTCGTCCAAGGTGCATAACATAGAAGAGGACTTTCTGCATGAGTCCTTCAATATTGATGAACAGGGAGCAAGAGTGGGTGATTCTTCCCCGGTGGTTGGTAGTTCTGTTAGCGTTTTTGGTGAGGATGGGCATGGTGAGTTTCGTGGTTGGGAGTTTGTGCTTCGTGACGAAGCCATAGTCAATGCAAGATATACTAGTGCCTGTTACGATCCATGGTGGATCGCCTCTTTTCTTTCTTCTTTTCCTTTCTTCACTATGATAAGTCCTCATTCATCTCCCATCTTATCTCAGACTTAGGAACTCCGTTTCTGCCTCGAGTTCCGCTTCCTCAGTTTCTCCCACTCCGTCTTATCTCGGAACTGCTGTATTATTAGAACTGACTCATCATGACTCATCCTTATTGCTGGATGACTCACTCCTTATCTCAGACTCACTAGGAGTCCATTACCTAAGTGTCTTGGCGTATGTACTTATATTGCGCCGTGTACCCTGTATTCTCTCCAGCTTAGTCTACTCAATTCTACAAGCTCTAAGCCATCTCCTTGCTCCTCTCCTTGCTGTTTGTAATCAGCACACTAAGGCTATGGGACTTCCCTTAGGCCTTCCCTTGTAACTTTCATTCCCGACTTAGGAATCTCCGAGAGTCAACCCACAGGCCATTTGGTGTTGCTTCCATTCAAGGAGCCCCTTGAACACGTGTCTCCGAAGACTTCTGTCGGAACACCCAGTGTATCCTCCCTCGTCTTACATCTACCTCAAGCTCACGTTGAGTCTCCACTGGTATTCCACAGCCCAGCATAACAAAAGACTAAGCTCTTCCCTACGGACGACTTTCAGGTCGCTCTCTCTCCCCTCTCCCACCCTCAGTCCATATGGGGTGACTCCCTGGACAACTGTGTACCCCTTTCCTGCAATCAGCCTGCACGGGGTGATTCCCTAGGCACTGTGCCACCATTAGCTCCCACTGGTTCCTCCCCTGAGGTATGCCCGAACAAGGCCAGTCCTCCCCAGAACCCTCTTCCCCCTTGTCCCTCAAACACTCTGACCAAGAGGTCAACCCCACCTCTCTCCAAGAGGAAGAAGAAACCATCCACCTCACCCAAGGGCTCAAACGACACCTTAGTATTCTGAGAGTTCCTTCCCCTCCAACTCCCACTCCCATTGCCACGCAACCAAGCGTGTCTCTCCCTACCAGACCTGCTAAGCTGCCCACCCTCACAGGCTTCCCTCTCTCTTGCATGTGTCCCGGCATCGTGCCCTTACCCTCACCCCCAACAACTATGTCTTCAAAGGAACTGTGCCTTGGAGCCCCTGAACCCTTTGATGGGTCCTATGATAAATCTGAACAGTGGTTCAACACTGTCCAGTTCTACCTCCTCGTCAACGCTGACATCTACGACACCAACACAAAGAAAATTGTGTTCGCTCTTTCGCATATGACCCAGGGATCTGCTGCCATCTGGGCCGCAATCTTCAGGCAGAAATGCTTCTCAGCCAGGACCATCAACCTCGGAACCGTCGCCACCTTCACAATGGAGTTCCTAACCGCCTTCAAACATCAGGACTCCATCGGAAATGCCATCGCTTGGCTTTCCACCACCCGGATGCAAAAAAAGAAGGATGGGTTCTCCCCAACCCTCCTCAACTATATTGCCACCTTCCAAAGCAAAGTCGCCATTGCTCAAATCCAGGACGACAATGTCCTCATTGCCTACTTTGCTGCCAGCTTACCCTTGTCCATCATGTACAAAATCTATGCGATGGAAACCCCTCCAACCACCATCACCGACTGGTATTCAAAGGCCATCCACTTCAATAACATGTGGAACTGCACCCATGAAGTCGCCTCTCGATCCGGAGCTGCTCGGGTCAAAGATCTTCACTTCTCCCCCAAACCAAGGGTTGATCCCAATGCAATGGATGTAGATATCGTCCGCACCATCACCAAGTTAACCCCGGAAGAAAGACAACATTGCATCAAAAACAACCTCTGCTTCCAATGCTGCCAAAGCAGCCACTCCTCTCGAACCTGCCCTGCTTTTTCCTCACCGGTACTGAAAACCCCTTGCCCACCTACCAAGAAGGTGGCGGAGGTGGCCGACGAAGAAGAAATCCCTCACCTCCAAGAGGTAGAGGATGATGACAAAGAAGACGAAGAATCTATAAAAGCAGTGTTTCTACAGGATTTTTAACAAGGAAGCCTACCTCGACATTAGCCCCTTTTTATATCAACTCTGTACTTGTAAAAGCGGTGACTAAATCTATGATAATTCCAGTCCAAGTCATCCACCCCTCGTACACCATGAAAACCGTCGATACCAAAGTGCTCGTTGACAGCGGTGTTAGTATATCTTGCATTGACTATGGCTTCGTCGTGAAGCACAAACTCCCAACTATGAAACTCACCACACCCATCCTTGCCAAAAATGCTGATGGAACTACCAACCACCGGGGAAGAATCACCCACTCTTGCTCCCTGTTCATCAATATTGAAGGACTCGTGCAGAAAGTCCTCTTTCATGTTATGCACCTCGGACGAGACAATCTCATCCTCAGACTTCCTTGGCGCCACGCCGCCAATCCCAGCATCGATTGGACCACCCGCACCATGACCCTAGACAAGTCTATCGACCAGTCCAAACTCCTCCACCACGAACACAAGAAAGACCTTGAACAACATAACAAGGTCTTCACCTTCCCCATCCACAAACCTGACTCCATCCCCATCTGGGCCATCTCCCACGACCACCTCCACAACTACCTCAATCGAGAAGTGGAGGAGAGATACCTCAATGTCGCCATAAGAAACTGGTCCGTCTTCCACATCATCCACTGCGGATCCAGATTCCTCCACACCTTGCAGATCGCTAAGATTACCAAGGCCACTGAGCTCACCAAGGAGGAAGCCCTCGCTGCCCCAAAAACATCCTTACCCCCGGAGTATGCCGAGTTCAAATCAGTCTTCTCACAGGAGGCCACCGATCATCTACCACCGTCCAGACCCTATGATCACAAAATAACCCTGAAACCTGACTTCTCCCCCAACATTGGGAAAATCTACCCACTCTCCCCTGACGAGAAGATCGCCGCCGACAAATTCATTGATGAAAATCTTGCCGCAGGAAAAATCTCCCCTTCCAATTCCCCCCAAGCGTCTCCCTTCTTTTTTGTCCATAAGATGGATGGAGGCCTATGCTCCTGCCAAGACTACCGTAAACTCAATGAGGCGACCATCCGAGATGCCTACCTGCTTCCCCTCATCTCCAAACTCATTGACAAGTTGAAAGATGCACGGAAGTTCACCAAGTTCAACGTTCGATGGGGATATAACAACATTCAGATCTCCCCTGAAGACTGATGGAAAGCCACCTTCATAACTCACTGTGGTCCCTTTCAACCGAACGTCATGTACTTCGGATTGACCAACTCCCCCGCCACCTTCCAAAGGTTCATGAATGACTCCTTCGGAGACCTAATCACCAAAGGATGGCTTGTCATCTACATGGACGACCTCCTCATCTTCTCCCCCAATGAAACCACTTATACCAACAGAACCTGACATGTTCTCCAACGCATGACAGAACTCGACCTCCACCTCAAACTAGAGAAATGCAAGTTCGCCACTGAAGAAGTGGAATATCTCGGCCTCATTGTCAAACCCGGCCACATCGCCATGGATCCCATTAAACTCGAAGGAATCTCCAAATGGCCTGTTCCCACCACCGTGAAACAAGTCTGCTCTTTTCTTGGCTTCACCAACTTTTACAGACAGTTCATCAAAAGCTACTCAACCACCACCCGACCCCTCATCAACCTCACCAAGAAGAACCAACTGTGGCAGTGGTCCCCTGACTGTCAAAAGGCCTTCAAGGAACTCAAAGATGCCTTCCTTTCCAGGCCCGTACTCCAACTCCCCAACACTGGCACCCAATTCACTATCGCCACTGATGCCTCTAAATTCGCCTCTGGCGCCATCCTTCAACAGCTTGACCCCAATGGGGAGTGGAAACCCTGCTCCTACATCTCCCAGTCGTTCAACCCCACAGAACGAAACTATGACATCCATGACTGAGAACTCCTCGCTGTCATGCGTGCCCTTGCAGCTTGGCGACACTACCTCCGTGGCGCCCCTTTCCCAGTTAAGGTCTTCACTGACCACAAAAACCTCACTTACTTTCATAAACCCCAAGACCTCAACTGGCACCAAGCACGCTGGCTTCTCAACCTTGCTAACTATGACCTCGAATTCTCCTACACCCCCGCCACCAAACTTGTCACTCCGGACACCCTCTCTCGCCGACCAGACCACGACTCTAAAGACATGGACAACTCCACTGTCACCCTCCTCCCTGAAACCATATTCATTGCTTCCATCGACACCCTCCTCGCCAAACAAATCTCTGAGGAATGTACCATCGACCCCATGGCCCTCCAGGCCATCCAATCCCTCTCTGCACCCCTCCCCATGTTCTTCCACTCACGCTTTTCTCCCTGGCAGTCCGTCGACGGTGCCCTTACCTTCAATGGCCGCCTCTATATTCCCCCTAACTCTCGTCAGGCGGTCATAGCCAAGCACCATGACCATCCCACTGCTGGACACCCCGGGTATCTCAAGACCCGCCAACTCATTGCCATTGAATGCTGGTGGCCGGGCCTTGCTGCCCACATCCAGAATTATGTCACTGGCTGTGCTGTCTGCCAACAAAACAAGGTCAACACCCACCCTACCACCCCTCCTCTATGCCCCATCCGCTTCTCCTGCACTCACCCCTTCCAGCAAATCTCATGCGATCTCATCACAGATCTCCCTGTCTCCAATGGTTTTTTAGCCTCCTGGTCGTGGTCGACCATGGCCTTACGAAGGGGGTAATTCTCTGCCCCACCAAGAAAACTGTCACCACCACTGGCATTGCGACACTTTTTGCCCATAAAGTGTACTCTAGATATGGCCTCCCCGACAAAATAATCTCCGACCGAGGTCTCCAATTCGCCTCTACCTTCTCCAAAGAACTCAGGAGAATCCTCAACTACAAACTCGCTCTATCCACCGCCTTCCACCCTCAGATGGACGGAGAAACAGAAAGGGTCAACCAAGAAGTCAAAACCTACCTCCACATCTTCTGCAGAGATGACCCCACCTTGTGGGCTGGTAAGATTCCCATGGCCAAGTTCACCCATAACCACCGACCCCACTCGGTCACAAACAAATCCCCCTTCTTCCTCCTCATGGGTTACGAACCTAATCCTCTACCCACCTTAGTCCCCTCAACTAACATCCCTGCTGTCGAAACCCGACTCAAAGAACTCGCTTCCCACGAACTGGCTCGCCAAGTAATGACCAACCGGAACTGGCGACCCTTCACCCCTTTTAGCAAAGGAGATAAGGTATGGCTCGAGGCCCGAAACCTCTGCCGGGAACTAGCCAATCCCAAATTCTCTCCCAAAAGAGAAGGTCCCTTCGTTATCACTGACGTTCTCTCCCCAATCTCTTATCGACTAGCACTCCCCAAAACATGGAAACTGCACCCCATGTTCCATGCTTCTCTTTTATCGCCCTATCGCGAAAACACTGTCTACGGCCCCCATTTCAAAAGAACCCACCGGAACTCATCGGTGGACAAGTGGAGTACAAAATCAAAAAGATCATACGTTATTGTGGAGCTTTGGATAAGCACCACTATCTAGTTCGGTGGAAAGGATACTCTGCCGATGATAACTCCTGGCTTCCCGAAAGGGACTTCAAATGTGCATGGACCCTCCTCCTCGCGTATAAGAAAGCACACCCCCATGCCTTCCCTCTCTAGTTCCTCTCTTTCCTCTCCTCTCATAGCATATCAAAAAAAAAAAAAAGAAGATAACAATCAAAGACCATCAAGTGTATGATGTCTTCCATCACCACCATATCGTCCCTCTGCTCTTCCCCTCCTCTCTCTTCTCCCCTAGCTGACCAGGATAACATCGTCCTCGCCGACGACCTACCCATAGACTTCCCTACTATAGATTCACACGCGTCCACCATATACGATCCATTAACTTCTTCCTCCTGTGCTCCTTCCCCTGGATGGGGATCCCCTGCTGCCGGTCCCCCACGCTGGGGTGACCGCTCTCCTGAATTTCCCCCTGTCTCGCTCACCACCATAGTCCCAATGCCCATCCTGAGCATCGACATCCCCATCAACGCACATCGCCTACGGGAAGACTACCCCTCACGCGATGACCTCCAGGAGCTCGTGTCATCGCTGACCGACTCCCACCTCCTTATCCCCATGCAGTCTTTCGTCGAAGATGCATCCCCCTTGGAGCTGGTCTCCAAACTCTATCTGCAGATTGCCCGCCTCGGCCTCATTCCCCCAAATTCCTCAGACGCTCAACACGCATGCCTCCATACTGTCCTCTCATCCATCTACCGGGACGCACGCGCCATCTCCCTCCTCCTAGCCTACCAGCTCGGAGCTCTCAAGTTCTTCCAGGATCTGGATAGATACCTGAAAGAACACTCCAAACGTCAGGCTCGCTGAGCCAACTCCACGCCATCTGCGTCTGCCTCCCCTCTCAACCCTGCCAAAATAGACTTCTTAGCCTGAGTGGAAGCCTTCTGGACTGGCAATGACGGTGCCACCCCTCTCCCCTCATCACACCCCCATTACCGCAAGGCATGTTTCCAATACCATCACCTCGGCCACTTTCGGGCTGACTGCCAAGTCTACCAATGCCCCCTCTATCTCAATTTCACCCTGGGACATTCACAGCAGTGCTGCCCCCTCCGATGACCTCCTCCCCCTCCTCACTTCTCCTCATCTTCTGGGTCCTCTCGAGGAAACTGGTCACCCGAACAACCCCACAACCCCCGGACTCGCCTGTCTCCTCCCCCGCATCCCACACCTCCACCACATTGTCACAACCGCCAACCTTGTTGCAGCCACTCCCCTGTCGAAGTCCACAACTATGGGGATGATCACGACGACGACATCTTTGATGATGTTGCTTATGCTAACATGATGGGCTCCCTGGGTGCCAGGTATATCGACCTTTGAGGAAGGTTCATCAGAGTCTCACCCCTAGCACGGGGGTAATGTTACGATCCACGGTGGATCGCCTCTTTTCTTTCTTCTTTTCCTTTCTTTACTATGATAAGTCCTCATTTGTCTCCTGTCTTATCTCGGACTTAGGAACTCCATTTACGCCTCGAGTTCCGCTTCCTCGGTTCCTCCCACTCCGTCTTATCTCAGAACCGCTGTATTATTAGAACTGACTCGTTGTGACTCATCCTTATCGCTGGATGACTCACTCCTTATCTCAGACTCACTAGGAGTCCATTACCTAAGTGTCTTGGCGTATGTACTTATATCGCGCCGTGTACCCTGTATTCTCTCCAGCTTAGTCTACTCAATTCTACGAGCTCTAAGCCATCTCCTCGCTCCTCTCGTCACTGTCTGTAATCAGCACACTAAGGCTATGGGACTTCCCTTAGGCCTTCCCTTGTAACTTTCATCCCTGACTTAGGAATCTCCTAGAGTCAATCCACAGGCCGTTTGGCATTGCTTCTGTTCAAGGAGCCCCTTGAACACATGTCTCCGAAGACTTCTGTCGGAACACCCAGTGTATCCTCCCTCGTCTTACATCTACCTTGAGCTCACGTTGAGTCTCCTCTGGTATTCCACAGCCCAGCGTAACAGCACTGCTGTCAACAAGTGCTTTGGTATCGACAGTTTTCATGGTGTACGAGGGGCGGATGACTTGGACCGGAATTATCATAGATTTAGTCACTGCTCTTACAAGTACAGAGTTGATATAAGAAGGGGCTAATGTCGAGGTAGGCTTCCTTTCTAAAAATCCTGTAGGAACACTGCTTTTATAGACTCTTCGTCTTCTTCATCATCGTTCTCTATCTCCTGGAGGCAAGGGATTTCTTCTTCGTCGGCCACCTCTGCCACCTTCTTGGTAGGTGGGCAAGGGGTCTTTGGTACCTGTGAAGAAAAAGCAGGGCAGATTCAAGAGAAGTGGCTGCTTTGGCGGCATCGGAAGCAGAGGTTGTTTTTGATGCAACGTTGTCTTTCTTCCAGGGTTAACTTGGTGATGGTGCGGACGACATCTACATCCATTGCATTGGGATCAACCCTTGGTTTGGGGGAGAAGTGAAGATCTTTGACCCAGGCGGCTCTGGATCGAGAGGCGACTTCATGGGTGCAGTTCCACATGTTATCGAAGTGGATGGCCTTTGAATACCAGTTGGTGATGGTGGTTGGAGGGGTTTCCATCGCATAGATTTTGTACATGATGGACGAGGGTAAGCTGGCGGCGAAGTAGGCGATGAGGACATTGTCGTCCTGGATTTGAGCAACAGCGACTTTGCTTCAGAAGGTGGCGATATAGTTGAGGAGGGTTGGGGAGAACCCATCCTTCCTTTTTTGCATCCGGGTGGTGGAAAGCCAAGCGATGGCATTTCCGATGGAGTCCTGGTGCTTGAAGGTGGTTAGGAACTCCGTTGTGAAGGCAGCGACGGTTCTGAGGTTGATGGTCCTGGCTGAGAAGCATTTCTGCCTGAAGGTTGTGGCCCAGATGGCAGCAGATCCCTGGGTCATATGCGAAAGAGCGAACGCGATTTTCTTCGCATCGGTGTCGTAGACGTCGGCATTGATGAGGAGGTAGAACTGGACAGTGTTGAACCACTGTTCAGATTTATCATAGGACCCATCAAAGGGTTCAGGGGCTCCAAGGTGCAGTTCCTTTGAAGACATAGTTGTTGGGGGTGAGGGTAAGGGCATGACGCCGGGGCGCATGCAAGAGAGAGGGAAGCCTGTGAGGGTGGGCAGCTTAGCAGGTCTGGTAGGGAGAGACACGCTTGGTTGCGTGGCAATGGAAGTGGGAGTCGGAGGGGAAGGAACTCTTGGAATACTAAGGTGTCATTTGAGCCCTTGGGCGAGGTGGATGGTTTCTTCTTCCTCTTGGAGAGAGGTGGGGTTGACCTCTTGGTCAGAGTGTTTGAGGGACGAGGGGGAAGAGGGTTCTGAGGAGGATTGGCCTTGTTCAGGCATACCTTGGGGGAGGAACCAGTGGGAGCTAATGGTGATGCAGTGCCTAGGGAATCACCCTGTGCAGGCTGATTGTGGAAAAGAGGTACGCAGTTGTCCAGGGAGTCACCCCATATGGACTGAGGGTGGGAGAGGGGAGAGGGAGCAACCTGAAAGTCATCTGTAGGGAAGAGCTTAGTCTTTTGTTATGCTGGGCTGTGGAATACCAGCAGGGACTCAACATGAGCTCAAGGTAGATGTAAGACGAGGGAGGATACACTGGGTGTTCCAACAGAAGTCTTTGGAGACACACATTCAAGGGGACTCCTTGAACGGAAGCAATGCCAAACGGCCTGCGGGTCGACTCTAGGAGATTCCTAAGTTGGGGATGAAAGTTACAAGGGAAGGCCCAAGGGAAGTCCCGTAGCCTTAGTGTGCTGATTACAGACAGCGACAAGAGGAGTGAGGAGGTGGCTTAGAGCTCGTAGAATTGAGTAGACTAAGCTGGAGAGAATATAGGGCACACAGCACGATATAAGTACATATGCCAAGACACTTAGGTAATGGACTCCTAGTAAGTCCGAGATAAGGAGTGAGTCATCCAGCGATAAGGGTGAGTCACGACGAGTCAGTTCTAATAATACAGTGGTTCCGAGATAAGACGGAGTGGGAGGAACCGAGAAAGCGGAACTCGAGGCGTAAACGGAGTTCCTAAGTCCGAGATAAGATAGGAGACGAATGAGGACTTATCGTAGTAAAGAAAAGAAAGGAAGAAAGAAAAGAGGCGATCCACCATGGATCATAACAATGACTGGCAAATGAATGAACAGGGCTTCCACTCCCCGTTTTTGTCGAGTTGTTGAAGAATACCTCCAGTGGCAAATTTGGAGGCATCACTAGCAACGGCGAATTGTGCCAAGGTGTTGGGGAGTTGGAGGATGGGGCATTCAAGGAAATGTGCCTTGAGGTTTTCGAAGGCAGTTTGGCAGTTGGAGGTCCAATCCCAAGACTGTGTCTTCTTGGTGAGATCTACAAGGGGTTGTGTGATAGTGGAGTAGTTGGTGATGAATCACCTGTAGAAGTTAGCAAATCTGAGGAAAGATTGGACTTGTTTTACGGTGGTGGGGGAAGGCCATTTAGAGATGCCTTCGAGTTTCACCAGGTCCATGGTGACATGCCCTGGTCGGACAATCATTCCGAGGTATTCAACTTCCTGAGTGGCGAACTTACATTTCTCGAGTTTTAAGTGGAGGTCTAGTTTGGTCATTCATTGGAGAATGTGTTTGGTACATTCAGTGTAAAGTTGGTTGTCTGGGGAGAAGATCAGTAGGTCATCCATGTAGATGACTAGCCATCCTTCGGCGATCATGTCATGGAAGGAGTTGTTCATAAAGCATTGGAATGTAGCAGGAGAGTTAGTTAGCCCAAAGAACATTATGTTAGGTTGAAATAAGCCTTGGTGGGTGATGAAGGCGGCTTTCCATCGGTCTTCGGGTTTGATCTGAACGTTGTTATATCCCCATTGTACATTGAACTTGGTGAACTTCTTGGCATCTCGGAGTTTGTTGATTAGTTCTGAGATAAGTGGTAGGGGGTAAGCGTCTCGGACTGTTGCCTCATTGAGCTTCTGATAGTCTTGGCAGGGTTGGAGACCACCATCCTTTTTATGGACGAAGAAGAAGGGAGATGCCTGGAGAGAGTTAGATAGGGAGATTTTCCCAGCTGCTAAGTTTTTGTCAATGAATTTGTCTGCAGTTTCTTTTTTCTGCGGGAGAAAGAGGGTATACCTTCCTGATATGGAGACTGAAATCGGGTTTTACCTTAATTTCATGGTCGTAGGGTTGGGTAGGTGGGAGGTGGTCGGCGGCGTCTTTGGAGAAGACTGAAGTGAACTGTTGGTACTCAGGTGGGAGAGTAACTTTTGGGGTGTTGAGAGCTTTGGCTTTGGTGAGCTCGGTGGCTTGAGTGATTTTGGTGATCTGGGATGCTCGAAGGAAGCGGGATCTGCAACAGATAATCCTAAAAACAGATCAGTTTCTGGTGGCCATATTCATGAAGACATCCTCAGTGGTCCAGTCATTGTAATTCCGGAGGTGGTCTTGGGAGATAACTCTTACCGGGATGGAGTTGGGTTTGTGGACGGGGAAGATGTAGACCTTATCGCGTCGGTCTTGGTCCAGTCGAATTCTCTCTTTACAAAGTTTCGATTGATCTGTGGTCTTGTCAAGGGAGAGGGTTCTTTTTGACCAATCGATTTTAGGGTTGTTGGCATGGAGCCATGGGAGCCCAAGGATGACGTTGTCTCATCTGAGGTGCATTACATGGAGGAGGACCTGGTGAGTGAGTCTGCCAATGATGATGAAGAGGAAGGAAGTGTGAGTAATCTTCCCCTTTTTGTTTAGGGATCCATCCACGTTTCGTGCTTGGATCGGAGTGGAGAGCTTCGTGGTTGGTAGTTTGTGTTTGGCCACGAAGTCTCTATCGATGCAGGAGATGTTTGCCCCGCTGTCTACGAGGGCAGAGGTGTCGACGGTTTTCTTGGCATACGAGGGACAGACAACTAGGATGGGAATTTGCATTGATTTGGTAGTCATCGTTACAAGTACAGAGTTTACAAAGAAAGGTGCTAACGTCAAGGTAGGCTTCCTAGTCAAAAATCCTGGAGGAAGACTGCTTTTATGCATTCTTTGTCGTCATTTTCTTCGTCATCGTCCTCGATCTCTTGGAGATGAGGGATTTCTTCCTTGGCGACCTTCTTGGTAGGTCAGGTGGGAATACCTGTGGGACACTATGAGGGAAAAGTGGGGCAATGGAGGAAGGAATGTCCCGGTTGTTGGCATCAAAAGCAGAGTTTCTTTTCGATGCAGTGTTTTCATTCTTCAGAAGTAAGTTTCCTGATAGTTTGGGCGATGTCTACGTCCATGGCATTGGGGTCTTTTTGAGGGGAGAAAGACAAGGGGGAGGTGTTCTGGGAGGTAGGATGGTAAGTCCTTCTTGTGATCTCTTGAGTTCATTCCCACATGGTTTGGAAGTGGGTGGCTTTCTTGTACCAGTCCTCAACGGTCGTTGGTGGGGACTCCATGGAATAGATCCTCATCATCAGGGGTTGGGGTAGCCCTGCTGAGAGGTAGGCAATAAGGATGTTATCATCCAGGATCTTAGAGACGACCACATTGTTATGGAAGTCGGTGATGTACTTTGTTAGGGAGGGTTCATAGATCCCTTTCTTCTTGATCATTCACGTGGTGGTGAGCCAGGTGATGGCATTGCCAATTGAGTCTTGGTGCTCGAAGGCAGTTTTGAAGTCCTTGACAAAGTCAGGGAACTTTCCTAGGGTGATGGTTCCTGTGGCCATGCATTTCTGGTGGAACATGGCAGCCCAGGTGGCGGCAGACCCTTCGGTCATGTGGGAGAGGGCAAACGCGATTCATTTAGCGTCAGTGTTGTAGACATCCTCATTGATGAGGAGGTAGAACTGTACAGTGTTGAGCCACTGTATGGATGTAGTCGGGGACCCATTGAAGGGTGTAGGGGCTCCAAGACAGAGTTCCTTTCCTGTGGACATAGTTGTTCAGGCCAGAGATGGCCTAGGGAACATGGGATACATTCGAGATAGAGAGAACCCAGTGAACACTGGGTGTGGGCTAGGTCTGGAAGAGAGAGGAAAGACAGGTTGTGAGGTAGTGGGAGTGGGAGACGGAGGGGTAGGAACTCACGGAAGGTTGAGTTGGGCGGATAGGTTGTGAGAGAGTTGGAGGGTTTCCTCTTGTTCTTCCCGGGTGGTAGGGTAGGCATCTGGATCGGAGTGGTTGAGGGATGAGGGGGACAAGGGCTTGGGAAACAAGGGTTGTTCGGCAACGTTGCCACGAGGGATGGACCACTGGGTGGGGGTCCTTGGATCAATGGTGGCACTTTGCCCAGGGAATCACCCTGTTCAGGCTGAAAGCGGGAGTGGGGTGCGCAAGTGTCCAGGGAATCACCCTGTGCAGACCAATGGCAGGAGTGGGATGAGGAGTGGGAATAACCTAGTAGTTGCCCATAGAGAGAAGCTTAGTCTTTTGTTACGTTGGGCTAGAACTGATGGGATCTCAAGTGAGTAACTGCCTCAACGAAGGATGAATGAGGTGGACTTAGGGGTATGCCAATAGGAGACTTTGGGTATGACGAGGTGTAGGTCTAATGCCTACTCCTGGAGACTGAGGTTACTTGTTGGAAAGACCCACGGAGTCATAGAGTGAGAGTCCAAGGGGATTCCTTGACTCAAAGACAAGGGAAGACCAGGGAAGACCCTTAGTCTTAGTGTGTCGATACTGACAACAATGAGAGGAGCAAGGAGGAGGCAAAGTAACTTGTGATATTCGAGAAGACTAAGCTTAGGAAATACATGCAGAGATACGAGGGTTTAAATAATACTGCCAAGGGCTTATGTAAAGGAATATGTCAGCATTCGAGATAAGAGGTGAGTCATCTGATAAGGGAATGAGTCACAACGAGTCAGAGCTATTAATATAATGGTTCCGAAGAATGCCAGTAGTCGGCGAAGGGCAGGAGGAACCGGGGAAGCAGTACATGAGGCAGTAATGGTGTACCTGATGTCTGAAAGCAGTGAGGATGAAGGAAGACATAGCTAAGTATAAAGTAAAAGAAGGAGAAAAAGGGGATACGTATCCACAGTTGTAACATGCACACTGTGTTGTTTCACCTGTTCTGGAACATTTGGTGGTGGGCAGGTAAAAGGAGAGGATGAGTACATTGTTGTGGTCAAGGGTTTTCGTGCACATGGCCCAAGTAATGTGTTGTGTAGGTTGGAATTTGGAAATGGCAGGGACGGTGAATTTGCCTATGTGTGATATGGAGTAGAAGGTTGTTAGGATACATGTGAAGATGGCTGCATCCTGTGGGTGGTCGATGTCCAGGTATGTGAGGAGCTGGAGGAGGAGGTTGTGCTCAACTGGAATCTGTTTGGGACGTTTGGATGTGGCTGGGGCAAGATGAGATGCTCCTTCCAGGATGGAGTGGAGTTTATTCTGGCTGATGCTCCAGGGCTGACCATGTAGGAGGTGCCAGGCTCGTAGTCCAGCTATGTAGTTTGAGAGCACTGACCCTGAGTATGTGCCTGCACAGCTGGCGAGAAAAGAGGATATGAGGGATGGTGATGCAGGGCAGCGGTGGTCCTCAGCAATGTCGTTGAGGTTGCAAAATACATGGAATATTAGTAGGCCTGATCCATATATCTCTTTGGTTTTTTTGGTCCAGGAGGCAGTGATGACATCTAGGATACGGTTGAGTTGGTGGTCTGAGATGTTAGGGGGGGCATTTGGGCTGAGTTGATTGGCTGGAGATGATGGGGAGTGAGTGGAGGGGCAGGAGAGAGTCCACATTCGGAGGCGGTCTCTGGCAAAGCAGTGGGGGCAGAGGATTGATGGTTTTGGATTGAGGTTTGGATTGTAGGGATGTGGGGAGGAATGGGAGGAGGGCGCTGTGACTGAGGAGATGGTGTCTGATAGGGGGAAATCAAACCTCGGTTCCAGTAGAAGTTTGTGTGAGGGTCTTGAGGATGAAGTTGTTACGCGTAGCGTAACGAGAGACCTGGACTCTAGGGAGGATCAATTACCAGGCGATACTCACGGAGAGACCAACTTCTGGGAGGTGATACTTAAGACTGGGAATGGAATTCCAGTGACAAGGACTGAACCAAGTTCTCAGAGTCGCTGAGAGTTGGGAAGGGACAAGTGAGGACTCAGGATATTATGCTAGTATTGTGCAGATCGAGAATGAGGGAATACATGTAATTGAACTAGTTCTTTATGGAAGGAAAGTCGAGAGAGATTCCCATGCACAGACCATGACCAAGGCTAAGTGAGGAATAGGAAATGACCAAGTATAAGAGAACCTGGTTAGGAGAGTAGTCTGCAGAGGGGCGTGTCATAGGAAGGTATTCTAGAAGAGATAGGTAAGGAACATCAAGGAGGGTCCACCAATGAAGAGGTAGGCGATATCAGCTTGAGGGACATGTTGTCCGTAGTAAGAGACAATGGAAGAGAAGCGTACTAGAAGGAGAATACAATATGATAGAAGAAAAAATGTAACATTACCCCCTTCATATAATCAAGCCCCAGGCTTGATCATCATTCTGCCTCTATGAAGAGAGTCTCCCAGTGGGTGAACCTGGCCCAAAGATAGCACTCTGCTGAGAGGGGGATATGACCTCGAATGGACAGTTACCAACGATGTGCCCAGGTTCGTGGCAAATTCCACAGTTGCGATGGGGGCAAAAGCGGTCCGTATGACCCCAGTTATCGCAGTAGCCACACTGGAAAAGCGCACACTGAACCGTGAGATGTCCGGGGGCGTATTGGTGGCAGTGGTCGCAGTGGTGTTGGGGGCAATCCTGAAGATAGTGACCTCGTAAACCACATCAATGACAGACGGTGGTGGAAGTGGCTGGGAGGGGACGAAGGAGGTCAGACCACGGGATGACCCAAACTGGGGAGGAGAGAACGGAGTTCCCATTGGGAAGCAGGATCTCACGTGGGACCATGCAGACTGGAAATGTTGGGGGGATTGGGGGTTTGGTTTCGACTTCAACCTCTACCGCGACTGTGACCTCAGTGGAGGAAGATTCCTCCTGGATGGGGATGAGGATGGGGGGGTCCGGAGGAGGGGGAGAAGTGAGCCGTTCTGCAAGAGGTCTGGAATGAGGGGGGGGTATTGGAAGAGGGAGTAGATGAGGTTGGGAGAGAAGGAAATTTTCTACCATTTGTACGTAAAGGTCCCTTTGTGCGTGGGGGAGTGCGGAGAGAACTTGGCAAATGGTGGGAAAAATCAAAGTATGAGGAATTTCCTTGGTGTAGGTGGTGAAGCCATGGAGGGATAGAGCCGTTAGGGCGTGGTGAGAGGCTTCGCTGAGAGTAAAATGGAGGGAGGGATCAGGAGGGTGGATGGATTCTGTGAGGCGTAGGGCGGATGCAACTGTGTGGTAGGTGCAGATGAGAGAGTGAGTTACCTCATCTTCGGGGAAGATGGGGTGGGCTTCTATGATGAGGGTGAGGGCGGGGGTCTCTAGGATAGCGGCGAATAAGGAGAGTCTTTCTTGTTCAGGTAGAAACATGGGAAAAGCCCTTTGTGATCATAAAATCAATCTGGTAGAGGAGGTGGAGGAGGTGGGGGACGAGCTTGATCGTTGTTAAGACCGGGTCAACTCTGGAGCTAACTCCGAAACTTCGGAGTTATGCTGGGGGCCGGGGCTTGGCTTCACCGTATGTGGTGTGCCTTTGCTCAGAATCGGTGCCCCGATTTCGGAGGCCGGAGTTCGGAAGTTTGGAGGTGTCGCGCTCGATGTTGTGAACAACGACGAGGATCACGATGAGGAGGAGAGAGAAAGTCTTCAAGACTTTTCTCAAGGATTCAGAGGGGGTGGTCAGAGGGGATTGATCAGAGATCAGGAGTTGAGAATAAGTTGATATTTGAACTAAAGAATATACAGAGTTTCTA
>JBBPLO010000090.1:0-22264 GCA_038089835.1 Retiboletus flavoniger
CATATGTCCAGAGAGAGGTGATGAGTGGAGGGAATGAAGAAGTGAGGATCATGTGGCAGGTGGTACATACATGCGATTTCGGTAGAAGAGGTGGCCATTGCCAAATGACCAGTCAGAGAGGAAAGAACGAGGGAATAAAGAAGAGCCAGAGGAAAGTGCTGCAAGGGCATGGAGGACCAGAGGGTTATTGGTGGAGGATGATTTGATGTGAGCCGCTAAGGAGAGATCCAGGGCATTGATGACGACAGGGTCGGGAAGGATGGAGGAGTCCTGGTTGTCAGAGGAGGCATCAATGGGGTCACAATGAGAGAGTGCGTCAACCAGGCCCATCTGGGATCCAGGGGAGACTTTCCATAGGATGTCGAAGTCCTGGAGGAAGAGTGCCCATTGTGCTTGTCAACGAGATAGTTTACAGGGATCACAGATGTAGGAGAGGTTTTTGTGGTTGGTAATAATGGTGATGGGGAGGGAGGAGCCTTGGAGATAGCAATGCCATTCAGTTAAGGCAAGAATGACTGCGAGGAGTTCGTGATCATAGATATCATAGTTTCATTCCACAGGGGTGAAGGTTTTGGAGAAGTAGGCAATAGGTTGGAGGTCACCATTGACATCATTTTGCATGAGAACAGCACCAGCAGCTAAGAGGGAGGCATCAGTTATGACGGAGAATGGTTTAGAGAGATCAGGGAGGGAGAGAACTGGGGTGGAACAAAAGGAGGAGATGAGAGTGGAGAAAGCTCATTGTTGAAGGGGGGACCAAAGCCAAGGTTGGTCTTTGCAGGTCAGAATGGTGAGGGGGGCAATGATGTTGGAGAAATTAGGGATGAATTTTTGGTAGAAGTTGGCGAAGCCAATGAAGGAGTGAACGCCTTTGACAGAGGTGGGTGGTTTCCAATTGTGAATAGCAACCAGTTTGAGGGGGTCCATGTGGAGTTCTCCATGACCAATGATGAGGCTGAGGTATTCCATGGTTGGTGTGTCGAAGGAGCATTTAGTGATTTTCAGAGATAGGTTGTTTTCTCATAGTCATTGGAGGACTCGCTGGGTGCATTCATGATGGAGGGTAAGGGTTCCTTTAGTGTGAAGTCCCAGGTCATCCATGTAGATTTTGAGCCACCATTTGGCAATCATATCTGCAAAGATATGGTTCATGAATGCTTGGAAGGTGGAAGGTGCGTTGGAGAAACTGAAGAACATGCAAGTTGGTTCAAATAGTCCTATGGGGGTGATGAAAGTGGCTTTCCATTGATTGGTTTCCTGGAGATGGATGTTGTTATAGCCCCAGCAAATGTCCATTTTGGTGAAGTAGTTTGCGTCTTTCATTTTGTCGATGAGGTCTGATATGAGGGGTAACGGGTAGGCGTTGCGGATGGTGTGGCTGTTGATGTTACGTTTTCCTCTGGATAGGCTTCACCCCTATCTTTTCTTTCCCTAGATTCCTTAGTTCACGGCCCGGTCTACCCCGCGCCTGCTCAGTCTCACCACCATTGTCTCCTTCACAGCCCGGTCTACCCCGCGCCCGCTCTGTTTCTCCCTTATTGTCTAGTCCACGGCCCGGCCTACCCCACACCTGCTCTATCTCTTGTTATCTCCTAAGTATACCCTTAGTCATATGCCCTTAGTCCTTGATACCTGCAGTCTACCCTGTGTCTAGACCTTGTTATCTCTTATCTCATCATATACTCACCGTCCCAGCTCCACTGTCACATGTATCATCGCTATCTATAGCTGACACATAGACCTTAGTCATTCCCTAGCTTCCTTCGCATTCCACAACCTTCCATGGTGCATGCTCACAGTTTCTTAGTATAAAAACCATAGCCCTAGCACCTTGTACCTTATCCTTGATCTACGCATATAGTATGCACAATGCTAGTTGCTTAACCCTGATCTGCCCCACCTCGATTCCTACTTGACTCTCTTGATAAGACTTTGATTCTCTTTTCAAGACTCCTAGAAGGATGTGCTATGCCCTAGGACTGTAGAAGATCCCTCCAAGCCTACATCTCTGCTAGCATGCATCGCGCATAACAAAAGATCAAGGATGTCCCCTAGTCCTGCCTGCTATGGCGCTGGACCTCCCCACTTCCTAGTCCCTAGTCCCCACTATCCCAGGAACCCAGTCCGACCCTTGGAAACCCTAGTAGCTGCACTTGGGTGCTCTTCATTGAGTTACTCTTGATTCTCCTCTATCTCGCGCTGATCTGCTCTGATCTTCGCGATCTCACCTGCAGCTTACTCCCCTTGATCTCCTCTTCAAGGACCTACCCTCAGTTTTCCACCGCGTTTCCCGGATCTTCCGGAAGAACCTCTGCTCCACCCCCTCCTCCTGGTACCCACTGTCCTAACCACCGCCCTAATGTCCTGAGCAAGACAATAAACTGTTCCACACTCCCTAGCACCCCATGATGTCCCAGACACGACAGAAAACTGTCCATCCAAGCCCTGCTGGAAACCTGCCCAGCAAACCCTCCATCACTGCCCCTGAGGTTTTAGTCCTCTACCACCCAACTGGAACCATGCCCGGTCACCTCCACTGCCCCTTAGCCTTGCTGGAACCCTGCCCAGCAATCTCTTAGACCCCACTTCTGCCTTTGGCCTGTACGGGATGATTTCCTGGGCACACGCACACCACTGTCCTGCCCTCAGTCTGCATGGGGTTATTCCCTGGACAATGCGTTCCACTTCCCCGCCCCACCCACCTTGTGCCCTCAGTATGGCTGTAAACTACTCACGGATACCCCTTAGCCCTTTGCCCTTCGTTCTCCTGAAAAAGTGGAGAAATTTTTTCCTCACCTCAATCTTCATCTTTGTTTTCCTACCCCCCCTCCTGCCCTGCCTCCTACCACTGTGATCCCCTTCGATTTCCCAGCTTGGTTTCAGCTCAGAAAAAATCATTTTTACTTGGACCTTCTGGTCAACGGACTTAGGGTCAAGTCCAAGAAATTTTTTGCTCAGAGGTAGTGAGGTGGTAAGCCTGGCTGCTGAGCAGCCATGGCTCTTGAGTACTTTCCACAGATTGGTGTAAGGCAAGCACAGCTTGCAGCCAATTCCTCAGTTCGCCAACAATCATGAGGACGCCTCCCTCATAGGATTTAGGCCATGCAAGGGCGATTCCCCGAAGCACATTTTGCAGAAATCTTTTCTTTTTCTGCCTTAGTTTTTACCCTTAGCCCCACCCCTTTATTCTCCTGCATGAGGTTAAACTACATGTTCTCCACTGGTCACCCCACCCCGGTCCTCTGTTCCACAGTTCCTCTGCCCATCGTTACCACCTGCACGTGGCTAAACTGCACCCTTGGTTGAATCACCCTTGACATTCCCCTCGCCCTCACTCCCCCTCGTCTCCTTCACTACATGAATCTCTTGGCAAGACCTTTAATCTCTTCCAAGACTCCTTGTCAGATGTGCTATGCCACTCAGACTTGTACTCTGCTCTTCACTCATGATACACCCCTAGCCCCACTGGAACCCTGCCTAGTACCATTGGTTTTACTTGGCCTTACCCTTAGTTCCACTATATCCGCGCTCCACCTTCGAATTTGCTTGGAGGTATTCCTTAGCCCCACTGGTCTAGACCTGCTCGGAGGTATTGACTACCTGCCTTGCCCTAAAGCTCTAGATATATAAACCCTTGTTTGCCCTTGCCTTTGCCCCACCACCAGCCATCGCCCTCGCCCCACTGCTCACCATGCCCTCCCATTGCATCCACTGCCCCCATGGACCCACCATTCATTACCACCGTATCCCCCACCTCCTAGAACCCTCGATCATTCGTCTCCACTCTTGGGACACCCACAAACGACCCTACCTTAGGACGACCCTTTACCTGAATACTCGTCGCCTCCATGCCCTTTACCATGACCACTATCATTTCCTTCGTTACAGGATCTGATGCCCCTGGATAGCACTCGACGGTCTCCTAGTGAGTATCTTGTGCATATCCCCTAGAAATTCCTTGCCATCGCCATCCCCTACCCCAACCGAGTGACTCATATTGAGATTTGGTATTCTCAATGTAGTAAGGGGGTAATGTTACGTTTTTCCTCTGGATAGACTTCACCCCTATCTTTTCTTTCCCTAGATTCCTTAGTTCACGGCCCAGTCTACCCCACGTCTGCTCAGTCTCACCACCATCATCTCCTTCACGGCCCAGTCTACTCCACGCTCGCTCAGTCTCACCATCATCGTCTCCTTCATGGCCCGGTCTACCTCGCACCCGCTCTGTTTCTCCCTTATCGTCTAGTCCATGGCCCGGCCTACACCATGCCCACTCTATCTCTTGTTATCTCCTAAGTATACCCTTAGTCATATGCCCTTAGTCCTTGATACCCACAGTCTACCCTGCATCGAGACCTTGTTATCTCTTATCTCGTTATATACTCACCGTCCCAGCTCCACTGTCACATGTATCATCACTATCTATAGCTGACATGTAGACCTTAGTTATTCCCTAGCTTCCTTTGCATTCCATGACCTTCCATGGTCTGTGCTCATAGTTCCTTAGTATAAAAACCATAGCCCTAGCACCTTGTATCTTATTCTTGATCTATGCATATAGTATGCATAATGCTAGTTGCTTAACCCTGATCTGCCCCACCTCGATTCCTACTTGACTCTTTTGATAAGACTTTGATTCTCTTTTCAAGACTCCTAGAAGGATGTGCTATGCCCTAGGACTGTAGAAGATCCCTCCAAGCCTGTGTCTCTGCTAGCATGCATCACAGGTGACAGTTGAGGTAATGGTAGTCCTAGCATGGACAGAGGAATCCATCTTTCTTTGGTATGAAGAAGAAAGGAGAGGCTTGGGGGGATTTTAACAGGACAATGTGGCCAGATTTGAGGTGTTTATCAATAAAGATTTGGAGCATGATCTTCTCAGCAGGATTCAGAGAGTAGATTTTGGCGATTTTAGGAGTGAAGGTGTCTTTGAGGTTGATAGTATGGTCGAATGGGCAATGAGGGGGGAGTTGATTGTGAGTAGCCTCTTTGAAGACCTCTCTGAAGTCAGCGCAGAAGGTTGGGATAGATACATCTATTTTCTAAGTGGCAATTGTGAGTTCTGTGGAGATGGTGGTTTTATTCACCAACTCTTCGAGGAAGCCATTCAGGGGAGGATCCTCACAAAGAGACCTCTCAACCCTCTCAGGCTGTCCAGAAGGGAAGGTGAGAGAGCAAGTTTGCCAGTTGACGACAGGATTCCATGTAGTTAACCAGGGGGTGCCAAGGATGATTTGAGGTTGTTTTTGTTGCAGGACAAAGAGCCTTGTGGGGAAGGAGAGTGAACTGCAGGTGATGAGTGTGTTTGTGATCCAGTTGATTTGTCCAGAGTGATTTTCTGAACCGTCCATGTTAAATGCGAGGATTGGTGAGCAAAGTCATTGAAGCAAGAATTGTCCTTTGGGGAGGAGTCAGGGGTTGATGAAATTTCCAGTTGCTCCGGAGTCAATTAGGGCAGTGGTGTCAATGGTTTGTTGTATGGTGACTTTGAGATGTAGTGTTCTATTGTTTGGCAAGGCTACTAGTACATTGGGAGGAGAAGCAGACATTGAAGCTACTTCTCTGTTCAAAAATCCTTTACTTCTTGGATTTTGGTGACCATTACTCTGTTAACTGCTGCTCCTGGGTTTTCTTTGGGATCCTCTTCATAACACATCTTGAGGACCAAGAGAATTTCTTTTTCATCTTTTCCCCCAGTACAGAGAGAGTTAATGTAGAGTTCCAAAGGGAAACTTGGCTTAGGGGGGGGGGAACGAGGAGTGGTGATGGAGGGGGTGGTGGTGGTGGCGCGGACTTGGAAAGTGCAAGGGGTAGTTGAGGTAGGGTTGTTAGTTTTCCTACAGTTTTGAGCATCATGGCCAATGGTTTGGCAACAGAAACATCTTCCTTCTTTGATGCATTTGGCTCACTCAGTAGGTGTGAGCTTAGCCAAGGTGGTGGTCGTGTTGACGTCCATGGCATTGGGGTCTCGTGAGGTGTGTTGGTTGAAGGAGAAGGGGGTGGGGTTGGTACTGGTACAAAGTGCTTGGATTCTCATTTTTTGGGCATGGAACGCTTTTGCTTTCATTACCCAATCTAAGATGGTAGTGGGGACTGTCCCCATAGATAAGATCATGGTGGTGAGCTGGTGGTCAAGTCCGAGGGTGAAATGATCAATGAGGGTAGTTTCGTCAGAGATCCCCAATTTCCCTGTGAGATTTTGGAAATCGGTGATGAACTGTTGGAACCCGTCGCCAGAGCGAGAGGTTTTCTGACAGAGTTTGGTGAGTTCGATCCAGGCAGAGGCTTGTACGTTGAAGGGGAAAAATGTGGTTTTGAAGTCTTTGATGAAGTCATCAAAGGTTTTGCCAGTGGTGATGGTAAGGTTGGCCATTTTGTCATACCAGGCTTCTGCAAAGGAAGCTCCTTGGCCAGTGGGCATTTTATTTAGAGTGGTCATGATTTGCTCAGGATCTCTGGGATAGAGAGCTTGGTTAATCTGGAAATAGGCTTTCATGGCCTTCATCCAGCAGGAGGCATTGGAGGGAAGTCCGGTGAAATTGGCTGGAAGTGCGGCTTTGAGTTCAGAAGGCATGATGGGTGATGATGATCGAGACCAGTTGATTGACCTGGGGTTTCAAGGAGGGGGTGGGCTAGGATGACGAGGGGGTGGGCTAGGGTAACGAGGGGGTGGGCTAGAGTGACAAGGGGGTGGGCTAGGACAATGAGGGGGTGGACTGGGTTGTTGAGGGGATTGACTTGGTGGTGTGGGTGAGGGGCGTGAGGGGGTTCTTCCAGATGGAACAAGAGATGGGTCTAGTGGTGTTCTGCTAGAACCAGTAATTTGTCTGAGACTCGATACTGGGTGAGATTGGGAAGATTGGAGTCTTCTTCCTCGGGGACTCAGTAAGACATAGTGAAATGTAGTGGGTCCAGCACCTAGACAGGTGGGACCAAAGAGACACTTGATCTTTTGTTATGCAAAGCGTACCAATAGAGGTTTCAAGAGAATTGTTCGGTTTGAGGTGATACTCATGAAGAGACCAACTTCTCAAATGGAAGATTGGAAAGGACTTAGGATGATAAGACTAAGGATGACTAGGGTTGATGCAAGATGTATGCTTGTATTGTGCGGATCAAGTATGAAGTACAAAGAGCAGAACTACTGGACTTTATATGACTGGACCAATGCATGGATCATGGAAAGAGAAAGAACAATATTGAAGGTAAATGACTAAGTGATAAGGAAACCAATGGAAGGTCAGGGAACACTAGCTGATATAAGAGAATCAGCAAGGAGGTATTAGTCCGACGAGATAGTCATGGAGTAGCCGTGATTAGCTACAGGGAGGCGAGAGATAGTAATGGCAGAGGAACTAACTATGATGAGATATGCATTAGACAAATGTCTAGACGGTTGACGTCTCCAGTTAGTCCAAGGAGAGAAGGAAGTAACTAGGAGGATACGATGATAAGGGAGAAAAACGGTAACAATCTGGATGTTGTTGTACCCCCAGCAGACATTGAATTTGGTAAATTTGCAGGCACCCTGCAGCTTAACAATGAGTTCAGACATTAGGGGTAAGGAGTATGCATCATGGATGGTGGCTTTGTTGAGTTTTCAGTAGTCTTGGCAGGGACGGAGGCTTTCATCCTTCTTATGGACGAAAAAGAAGGATGATGCTTGCAGGGAGTTGGACGGGAAGATCTTTCTGGCAGTGAGGTTTTTGTCAATGAACTTGTCAGTGGCAATCTTTTTGTCAGGGGAGAGTGGGTAGATTTTCCCAATGCTGGGGGAGAAGTCAGGTTTGAGGACGATCTTGTGATCATAAGGTCGAGATGGTGGTAGGTGGTTGGCAGCATCCTTGGAGAACACCAACTTGAATTCAGCATATTTGGGAGGCAAGGAGACCTTGGAAGCCACTAGGGCTTCCTCTTTGGCAAGCTTGGTGGCCTTTGTGATCTTGGCTATCTGTGTGGCATGGAGAAATCTGGATCCACAGTGGATGATGCAGAATACAGAGTGGTTGCAGATGGCTGTGTTCATGAACACATCTTTGGTGGTGTGGTCGAGGTACTGGTGGAGGTGGTCCTGGAAGATGGTCTGGACAGGGATTGAGTCAGGCTCATGGACAGGAAAGGTGTAGACCCAGTTGTGTCAGTCCAGGTCTTTCTTGTGTTCATGGTGGAGGAGTTTAGACTGGTTGTTTGACTTATCCAGTGTCAGGGTTTGGTTGGCCCAGTTAATGTTCAGGTTGGCAGTGCACAGCCAGGGAAGTCCGAGGATGAGGTTATCTGGGCCAAGATGCATGACATGGAAGAGGACCTTCTGGGTGAGACCCTCAATGTTCAGGAACAAGGAGCATGTGTGCATGATCTTCCTCTTGTGGTTGGTGGTCCCATTGACATTCTGAGCAAGAATTGGGGTGAAGAGTTTCATGACCAGGAGTTTGTGTTTTGAGATAAAGTCTCGGTCAATGCAGGAGATGTTTGCTCTGCTGTTTACAAGGGCACAGGTGTTGACAGTTTTCATGGTGTACAAGGGGTGAATGACTTGGACAGGGATAATCATTGATTTAGTCATGGCCTTTGCAAGTACAGATGCAATAACAGAAGGGGCTAACATCGAGGTAGGCTTCCTTTCTAAAACCCCTGAAGGAATATGGCTTTTACCAACTTCTCATCTTCTTCATTGTCATCCTCATGTTACATTTTTCTTCTGGGATAGGCTTCTCCCCTATCTTTTTCCTCTAGATTCTCTAGTTCACGGCCCGGTCTACCCCATGCCTGCTCAGTCTCCCCCTCATTGTCTCCTTCATGGCCCAGTCTACCCCACGCCCACTCAGTCTCCCCCTCATCATCTTCTTCATGGCCTGGTCTACCCCGCACCCGCTCAGTCTCCCCCTCATCGTCTTCTTCATGGCCCAGTCTACCCTGCGCCCGCTCAGTCTCCCCCTCATCGTCTTCTTCATGGCCTGGTCTACCCCGTGCCCACTCAGTCTCCCCCTCATCATCTTCTTCACAGCCTGGTCTACCCCGCGCCCGCTCAGTCTCCCCCTTATCATCCCTCTCATGGCCTGGTCTACCCCACATCCGCTCTATCTCTTGTTATCTCCTAGGTATACCCTTAGTCTTATGTCCTTAACCTCTGATATCCGCAGTCTACCCTGCATCTAGACCTTAGCTTATCTCTTATCTAGTCATATGCTCCTCACCGCCCCAGCTCCACTGTCACATGTACCACCGCTATCTATAGCTGACACATAGACCTTAGTTATTCCCTAGCTTCCTTCGCATTCCATGACCTTCCATGGTCTGTGCTCACAGCTCCTTAGTATATAAACCATAGCCCTAGCACTCCTGCACCTTATCCTTGACCTATGCATATAGTATGCACAATGCTAGTTGCTTAACCCTGATCCTCATCACCTCGATTCCTACTTGATTCCCTTGATAAGACCTTGATTCTCTTTTCAAGGCTCCTAGAAGAATGTGCTATGCCCTAGGACCAGTAGAAGATTCCTCCCAGCCCGCGTCTCCATTAGTGTGCATCGCGCGTAACAAAAGGTCAAGGATGTCCCCCTAGTCCCACCTGCTATGGCGTCGGAACCCCCACTCCCTAGTCCCTAGTCTCCACTACCCCAGGAACCCCAGTTCAACCCTTGGAAACCATAGTAGTTGCAACAGGGTGCTCTTCATTGAGTTACTCTTGATTCTCCTCCATCTTGTGCTGATCTGTTCCGATCTTCGCGATCTCATCTGCAGCTTACTCCCCTTGATCTCCTCTTCAAGGACCTATCCTCAGCTTTCCACTGCGTTTCTGGGATCTTCTGAAAGAACCTCTGCTGGTACCCACTGTCCTAACCACCGCCCTGATGTCCTGAGCAAGACAATAAACTGTTCCACACTCCCTAGCACCCCATGATGTCCTAGATAAGACAGAAAACTGTCCACTCCTGCCCTTGCACCCTCAGCACAGTACTAAACTGCTCTTTGTCCCTAGCTCCCCCAGCCCCGCTGGAAACCTGCCCAGCAACCCTTTGTCATCACTCCTGAGGTTTTAGCCCTCTACCCTCTAACTGGAATCATGCCCAGTTACTACCACTGCCTCTTAGCCCTGCTGGAAACCCTGCCCAGCAAACCTCTTAAACCCCACCCCTGCCTCTGGCCTGCACGGGATAATTCCCTGGGCACACGCGCACCACTGTCCTGCCATCAGTCTGCATGGGGTTATTCCCTAGACAATGCATTCCACTTCCCCTGCCACACCCGCCTTGTGCCCCAGCATGGCTGTAAACTGCTCACAGATACCCCTTAGCCTTTCACCCTTTGTTCTCCTGAAAAAGTGGAGAAATTTTTTCCTTGCCTCAACCTTCGCCTTTGTTCTTCCACCCCTGCCCTCCCTCCTTCCCTAGTTATCTCCCCAGTTTTTCCCAGCTCAGTTTTGGCTCAGAAAAAATCTTTTTCTTGGATCTTACAGTCAACAGACTTAGGGTCAAGTCCAGGAAATCTTTTGCTCAGAGGTAGTGTGGTGGTAAGCCTGGCTGCCAAGCAGCCATGGCTCTTGAGTACTTACCAGCAGAATAGTGTAAGGCAAGCATAGCTTGCAGCTATTCCCACATTCTTAGAAAAACCCTGACGATCCTGAGGACACCTCCCTCATAGGATTTAGGTAAGTGCAAGGGCGTTCCTCTGAAGTGCTTGGTTTTGCAGAAATCTTTTCTTTTTCTGCCTTAGTTTTTAACCCTTGAACCCCTGTTTTTTCCCTCCTGCATGAGGTAAAACTGTGTCTTCCTAGTCCCCCGACCTCCGACCTGAGGTTAAACTGCATATTCCCCACTGGTCACCCCACCCCGGTCCTTTGTTCCATGGTTCCACAGCCCATTGTCACCACCTGCATGTGGCTAAACTGCACCCTAGGTCAATCACTCTCGACATTCCCCTCGCCCCCGCTATCCCCCCACCTCCTTCACTACATGAATCTCTTGGCAAAGACCTTCAAATCTCTTCCAAGACTCCTTGCCAGATGTGCTACGCTGCTCGGACTTGTACTCTCTACCATCGCAACACCTCCTAACCCCACTGGAACCCTGCCCAGTAAACCCCCTTGTGGAAACCTGCCCACTATCATAACCCCTTTGGTATCAGCCTGATAACCATGGTCCCCTCTGCCTTGCCACTATCCCACAGAACCCCCCACCTCATGCCTGCTCAGAGATACTCCCCTCTCAGCACCACTGGTCTTACTCAGCCCGACCCCTGGTTCCACTGTACCCATACTCCACCTTCAAACCTGCTCGGAGGTATTTCTTAGCCCCACCAGTCTAGACCTGCTCGGAGGTATTGACTACCTGCCTTGCCCTAAAGCTCTAGATATATAAACCTTCGTTTTGCCCCCCCACCTTCACCCTACTGCCCACCTTCGCCCTTAACCCACAGTCCACCATGCCCTCCCATCACATCCACTGCCCCCATGGACCCACCATTTATTACCACTGTATCCCCCACCCCCTAGAACCTTCAATTGTTCGTCTCCACTCTTGGGACACCCACAAACGACCCTACCTTAGGACGATCCTTTACCTGGATACTCATCACCTCTGTGCCCTTTACCACGACCACTATCATTTCCTTTGCTACAGGATCTGATGCCCCTGGATAGCACTCGATGGTCTCCTAGTGAGTATCTCATGCATATCCCCTAGAAGTCCCTTCACCATCGCCTCCTCCACCCCAGCCGATCGACTCAGATTGAGATTTGGTATTCTCAATGTAGTAAGGGGGTAATGTTACATTTTTCTTCTGGGATAGGCTTCTCCCCTATCTTTTTCCTCTAGATTCTCTAGTTCACGGCCCGGTCTACCCTGCATCTGCTTAGTCTCCCCCTCATTGTCTCCTTCACGGCCTGGTCTACCCTGCGCCCACTCAGTCTCCCCCTCATTGTCTTCTTCACAGCCCAGTCTACCCCACACCCACTCAGTCTCCCCCTTATTGTCTTCTTCATGGCCTGGTCTACCCTGTGCCCACTCAGTCTCCCTCTCATCGTCTTCTTCATGGCCTGGTCTACCCTGCGCCCGCTCAGTCTCCCCCTTATCGTCCCTCTCATGGCCCAGTCTACCCCACGCCTGCTCTATCTCTTGTTATCTCCTAGGTATACCCTTAGTCTTATGTCCTTAACCTCTGATATCCGCAGTCTACCCTGCATCTAGACCTTAGCTTATCTCTTATCTAGTCATATGCTCCTCACCGCCCCAGCTCCACTGTCACATGTACCACCACTATCTATAGCTGACATGTAGACCTTAGTCATTCCCTAGCTTCCTTCACATTCCACGACCTTCCATGGTCCGTGCTCACAGCTCCTTAGTATATAAACCATAGCCCTAGCACTCCTGTACCTTATTCTTGACCTATATGTATAGTACGCACAATGCTAGTTGCTTAACCCTGATCCTCATCACCTCGATTCCTACTTGATTCCCTTGATAAGACCTTGATTCTCTTTTCAAGGCTCCTAGAAGGATGTGCTATGCCCTAGGACCAGTAGAAGATCCCTCCCAGCCTGTGTCTCTGTTAGTATGCATTGCGTGTAATACCTCAACCTCTTGTAGGTGAGGAAGGTCTTCTTCATCAGCGACCTCCACCACCTTCTTGGTAGGTGGGTGAGATGCTTTTGATGGTACCTGTGGGGAAGAAAAGGTGGGGGATTTTCAGAAGGGGTGGCCACTCTGGTGGCATCGGAAGCAGAGGTTGTTCTTGATGCAATGCTTGCATTCTTCGGGGGTCAACTTGGTGATGATGTGGATGACATCCACATCCATGGCATTTGGATTGACCTTCGGGGTGAAGGTGATGTCTCAAGCATGGAAGGGTCCAGACCTGGTAGAGATCTCTTGGGCCCAGTTTCACATGTTGTCGAAGTGGATGGCCTTTGAGTACCAGTCCTTGATGGTAGTTGGGGGCATTTCCATCACATAAATTTTGTACATGATGGATGAGGGGAGGCCAGCAGTGAAGTAGGTGATGAGGACATTGTCATCAGTGATCTGGGTGATGGCAACTTTACTTTGAAAGATGGCGATGTAGTTAAGGAGGGTTGGGGAGAACCCGTCTTTCTTCTTCTGCATGTGGGTGGTGGAAAGCCAGGTGATGGTGTTCTCGATGGAGTCTTGATGTTTAAAGGCAGCTTGGAATTCCATGGTGAACGCAGCAATGGTTCCAAGGTTGATGGTTCCAGCAGTGATGCATTTCTGTCTAAAGGTTGCAGCCCAGATGGCTGTGGACCCTTTGGTCATATGTGAAAGAGTGAACACAATTTTCTTCATGTCAGTGTCATAGACATTGGCGTTGACGAGGAGGTAGAACTGAACAGTGTTGAACCACTGTTCAGATTTATTATAGGACCCATCAAAGGATTCAGGGGCTCCAAGGCGAAGTTCCTTTGAAGACATTGTTGCTGGTGGTGAAGGTAAGGGCACAATGGAGGGGCATGGGTGAGAGAGAGGGAAGCCTGTGAGGGCAGGTGGCTTAGTAGATCTGGTAGGGAGAGACATGCTCAGTTGTGTGGCAGTGGGAGTAGGAGATGGAGGAGTAGGAACTTGCAGAATACTAAGTTGTTGGGTGAGTCCTTGAGCAAAGTGGATGGTTTCTTCTTCCTCTTGGAGAGAGGTGGGGTTGACTTCATTGTCCAAGTGTTCAAGGGAGGATGGGGACGAGGGTTCAGGTGAGGACTGGCCTTGTTTGGGTATACCTCGGAGAAGGAACCAGTGGGAGCTAATGGTGGTGCAGTGCCCAGGGAATCACCCTGTGCAGGCTGATCGCGGGACAGGGGTGTGTGTGTGTCCAGGGAATCACCCTGTATGGACAGAGGGCAGGAGCGGGTGAGAGAAGTGACCTGAAAGTTGTCCATTGAGGAAGAGCTTAGTCTTTTGTTACATTGGGCTATGGAATACAGCAGGAACTCAAAGTGAGCTAATGAAGGGTGGAAAGACAAGGGAGGATATGCAGGGTACTCCAACAGAAGTCTTCAGAAGTATGCATTCAAGGAGATGCCTTGAATGAAAGCAACACCAAACGGCCTGTGGGTTGACTCAAGGGGATTCCTTAGTCAGGGATGAAGGTTACAAGGGAAGACTCAAGGGAAGACCCTTAGCCTTAGTGTGCTGATAACAGACAGTGACAAGGGGAGCAAGGAGATGGCTTAGAGCTCATAGAATTGAGTAGACTAAGCTAAGGAGAATACAAGCAAGGATACAATATAAGTACATATGCCAAGAGGATGAGGTAAGTGGGATTTGTAAGGAATCCAAGATAAGGAGTGAGTCATCCAGAGATAAGGATGAGTCACGACAAGTCAGTTCTAATAATACAATGGTGCCAAGATAAGGTGGAATGGAATGGAACCAGGGAGGTGGTACATGAGGCACAGATGGTGTACCTAAGTCCAAGATAAGGTGTGAGACATATGAGGACTTAGTGAAGTAAAACAAAGGAAAAAGATAAGAAACAAACAAAGGGTGATCCACCATGGATCGTAACATTGACCAAGACTTTGCCTCCAAGCACAAACTACCCCTAACTAAACTCATGACCCCATCCTCACCAAAAATGCCGATGGATCCCTAAACCAGAAAGGGAAAATCATCCACACCTGCTCACTATTCCTTGACATCGGAGGCCTAGCTCAGAAGGTCCTCCTCCATGTAATGCACCTCAGACAAGACAATATTATCCTTGGTCTCTCCTGACTTTGCAGCATGAACCCCCTAATCGACTGGGTCAATCAAACCATCTCCTTCAATGAATCCATTGACCAGTCAAAACCCCTCTGTCAGGAACACAAGAAAGACCTTGCCCAACATGACAAGGTCTACACCTTCCTGGTCCATGAACCCAATTCCATCCCTGTCCGAGTGATCTCTCAAGACCACCTCCAGAACTACAATGACTGGATCACTGAGGACATGTTCATGAACACCATTGCCTGAAACAGAGCAGCCTTCCATATCATGAGATGTGGATCCCACTTCCTCTAAACCTTTCAGATCGCCAAAATCACCCAAGCTACTGAGCTAGCCAAGGCCAAAGCTCTGAATGCCCCAAAGATCACCCTTCCTCCAGAATACCAACAATTCACCCCCATCTTCACCAAGAATGCAGCCAATCACCTCCTGCCATCTTGACCTTACAACCATGAAATCAAGCTCCAACCCAACTTCATCCCAAAGATTGGGAAGGTATACCCTCTCTCCCCTGCTGAAATTGAAGCAGCAGATAAATTCATTGACAAAAACCTTGCCACCAGGAAAATCTCCCCATCTAACTCCCCACAAGCATCACATTTTTCTTTGTTCATAAAAAGGACAGTGAGTTATGACCTTGCCAGGACTACCGAAAACTCAACGAGGCAACTGTATGGGATGCCTACCCCCTGCCACTCATCTCTGAGCTTATTGACAAACTCAAAGACACCAAGAAGTTCACCAAGTTCAATGTCTAGTGGGGATACAACAATGTCCAGATCAAATGGAAGACCAGTGGAAAGCTGCCTTTATCACTCACTGGGGGCTATTCTAACTGAATGTAATGTTCTTCAGCCTCACTAACTCCCCAGCCACATTCCAATGATTCATGAATAACACCTTCCATGACATGATTGCTAAAGGATGGTTAATCATCTATATGGACAATTTACTTATCTTCTCCCCAGACAATGCCACCCACACTGAATAAATCAAACAGGTACTCCAGTGCATGACCAAACTCAATCTCCATCTCAAACTGGAGAAATGTAAGTTCACCACCAATGAGGTGGAATACCTTGGAATGATCATCCAGCTGGACCATGTCGCCATGGACCCCATCAAACTCGAAGGCATCTCCAAATGGCCTTCCCTTATCACCATCAAACAAGTCTGATCCTTCCTTGGATTTGCTAACTTTTACAGGTGGTTCATCACCAATTACTCCACCATCACCTGCCCCCTTATCAACCTCACCAAGAAAACCCAACCTTGGGAATGGTTTCCTGAGTGCCCAATAGCATTCAACCAACTCAAACAATACTTCCTCTCCTGACCAGTCCTCCAACTCCCAGATACCTTGGCCCAGTTCACCATCATCACCAATGTGTCCAAATTCACTACTGGAGGGATTCTTCAACAGCTTGATGCTAATGGGAAATGGAAACTCTGTTCCTTCATCTCCCAATCCTTTGCCCCAGCTGAGCGAAACTATGACATCCATGACTGTGAACTCCTTGCTGTCATCCATGCCCTCCAAGCATGGAAACACTATCTTTGCAGTTCCTCCTTTCCCATCCTGGTCTTCACAGACCATAAAAACCTCACCTACTTCCAAAAATCCCAAGACCTCAACCAATATCAGGCCCACTGGCTCCTCAACCTAGCAGACTTTGATCTCCAATTCTCTTACACTCCTGTCACCCAGCTCACTGGCCCCAATGCCCTCTTCCACCAAGCTGACCATGACTCCAAGGATGCTGATAACACCGCTGTTACCCTTTTTCCCACCAAGCTCTTCATTGTGTCCATTGACACTATGCTAACAGAACACATTGCCAATAGTTGCAAAACCGACCCTACAGCCCTCATGGCCCTCCAATCCATATCCTTGAAACTTCCTGCTTCCTTCTGCTCCTGCCTCTCTCCCTGGCAATCCATTGATGGCATTCTCACCTATAACAGATGTGCCTATGCCCCTCCAGCCACCTGCCAGGCCATTCTACAGAAACATCATGACCACCCCTCTGCTGGCCACCCTGGCTACCTTAAGACACACCAACTCACCTTTGTGGAGTACTGGTGGCCTGCCATGGCCGCCTATATCAAAAACTATGTCAATGGCTGTGCCACATGCCAGCAAAACAAGACTTATATGCACCCTGCAACCCCTCCTTTTCTCCCCATCTGCTCCTCCTGCATGTGTTTCTTCCAACAGATCTCTTGCAATCTGATCACTGACCTCCCTTCCTCTGGGGGGTTCGACAGTCTCCTGGTCATGGTCAACCATGGCCTTATAAAGGGGGTAATTCTTTGCCCCACCAAGAAAACCATCACTGCCACCAGTATGGCTACTCTGTTTACTCAAAAGTTTATTCCAGATTTGGCCTATCTGACAAAATCATCTCCGACTGGGGCCCCAATTCACCTTAGCATTCTCCAAGGAACTCAGACAAATCCTGAACTACAAGCTTGCACTCTCCACTGACTTTCACCCACAGACAGATGGAGAAACTGAAAGGGTAAACCAGGAAATAGAAACTTACCTCCATATCTTCTGTGGAGATTCCCCTGCCTCATGGGCAGATCACATTCCACAAGCAGAGTTCACCCACAACCACTGACCCCATTTCATCACTAACCAATCTCTGTTCTTCCTTCTTATGGGTTACGAATCTAACCCTCTCCCCACTGTAGTACCTTCCTCCTCTGTCCCCACTGTAGAAACTCAGCTCAAGGAACTCTCCTCTGCATGAAATGAGGCTTTAGCCTCCCATGAACTTGCTCACCAAGTCATGGCATTCCGATCCCACTGCCCCTTCAAATTCTTCAAAAAGGGCAATAAGATCTGGCTTGAGGTGTAAAACCTCTGCTGAGAGCTCACCAACCCCAAATTCTCCCCTAAATGGGAAGGATCCTTCATTATCACTGACATTTTATCTGCAGTCTCCTATTCCCTAGCCCTCCCCAAAACATGGAAAATACACCCCACATTCCATGCTTCCCTGTTATCTCCCTATTACCAGAATGCTATTTATGGCCCTTATTCCAAAAGAAATCCTCTGGATCTCATCAGCAGACAAGCAGAGTACAAAGTTGAGAGAATTATTTGTCATTATGGAGCTTCTGATAAGTGCCACTACCTGGTGAGGTGGAAAGGGTACTCTGCTGACAATGACTCCTGACTCCCCAAGAAAGACCTCAAACATGCATGAACCATCCTCTCTGCTTATAAAAAGGTGAACCCCCATGCCTTCCCTACTTAGTTCCCCTCTCTCTTTGCCCTCTCCTCCTACATATGTATAAAAAAGTCAAAAACAAAAGAAGAAAACCATCATGTTGTAAAACACCATCTACTCTCTCATCTCACTCTCTATCTCTACTGTATCATTGCTATGTTCCTCTCCCCCTATCTCTTCTCCCTTTGCTGACCATGTTGTGTCCACCAAGGATTTGCTAATAGATTTTCCTACCTTAGATTCCCACTTGTCCATGGTCTATGACCCCCTCTCCTTGTCCTTCTGAGCTCCTTCCCCAAGATGGGGAAACCCTGCCTTGCTGTCTGCCCCACACTGGAGTAACTGAACTCCCTCTCCCAAACTACCCCCCATCTCTCTCACCACCATCATCCCTGCCCTTATCCTTAGCATGGATGTCCCCATCAACATGCATCGCATGCACGAAGACTACCCTTCAAGAGACAATCTCCAAGAACTTGTCTCTGCCCTTACTGACTCACATATCATGATCCCACTGTAGTCCTTCACTAAAGATGGCTTCCCTATAGAACTCATCTCAAAAGCCTACCTGCAAGTTACCCAACTCAGCCTCTTACTCCCACAACCCTCTCACACCGAGCTTGCCTGCTATGGCACCATCATCACCCAAGTCCACCAGGACTTGCAAGCCATTCTCCTTCATCTCAGCTATCAGCTGGAAGCCTTAGAGTTCTTGAAAGATATAGATCGTTATCAAAAGGAGTTCAAACAATGCCATGCCCAGCATACCTCTATCCCATCCACTTCATCCTCCCTGTTATGTGAAGCATACCAATGGAGGTCTCAAGGGAATCATTGGGTTTGAGGCAATACTCACGAAGAGACTGACTTCTCAAACAGAAGATTGGACAGACTTAGGATTGAGAGACTAAGAATGGCTAGGGATGATGCAAGATATATGCTTGTATTGCGCAGATCAAGTATGACATACAAGAGTAGTAACTAAGGGATTTTATAGGAACCGGACCGGTGCACAGACCAAGGAAAGCGAAAGAACAAAAGAGAAGAAACATGACTAAGTGATAGAAAAACAGATGGAAGATCGAGGAATACTAGCTGATGTAAGAGAATCAGCATGGAGGAGTTAGTCCATGGAGATATTTATAGTGTAGCCATGATTGGCTACATGGAGACGAGTGATGGAGAAAGCAGAGGAACTAACTATTATGAGATACACACAGGAAAGATGTCTAGAGGATTGACATCTCCAGTTAGTCCAAGGAGAAAAGGAAGTAATCAACAGTATACGATGAAAAGGGAGAAAAACGGTAACATTACCCCTCTTGTACAATCGAGCTCCAGGCTCAATAACCAATCCCTGTCAACCCCAAGGGTCAAGTAGAGGATGAGGGGGAGGGACTGTAGATTGCCAGTTGCTGAGAAGGGGTAGCATCTCAAACATACAGTTGTCAACAATGTGCCCAGGTTGAGAGCAAGTTCCACACACCCAAGTGGGGCAGAATTGGTCGCTATGTTCCCAATGATGGCAGTAGTCACATTGAGTAGTAAGACATTCACGGGCAAGATGGCCTGGTTTGAAGACACGACAGTTGGGGCAGCAGAAGGTGGGGCAGCCCTGTTGGTAGTGACCCAGGCCAGAACAGTGAAAGCACCGTGTGGTATCGGATGCTAGTGGGAGATGGAGTTGGTGATGGTGAGGGAGAACATGGGTTGGGGAGGAAAGGATGTTGCCAGAGGGAGTGGAGAAGATGGCAGGCATGAGGGGAGCATTTGCAATGAGTTCATTAGAGGTGGACTCAGATTCTGACTCATTGGAATCTACAGCAGTGGGGGTATCAGTGGGGGCAGGGGAAAAGAGACGAGATGAGAGCGAACAAGGAGGGGATACCGGAAGAATGACAGGGTGAGGGCGATTAAGTAAAAAGTTGTCTACAGATTGGGTGTAGTGGTCATGCTGGTCCTGTGGGAGAGACATATAGATTCTGCGGAAGACAGGGTAAATATCAAGAGGGGGGATGGATTTGATGTAGGTGTGAAAACCATGATGGAATAGGGCTAGAAGGATGTTACAAGAGATGCTGGTAAGGGAGAAGTACGTGGCTTGGTCTGGAGAGGAGCTGGCCCAGATCATCCAGGCGAGACAAGATGTTCTGTGGAAGGCTTTGAGGAGGTCCTGTGTGGAGTAGTCATCATTGAACAAGGGGTCTTGTTCGATGATGAGGACCAAGGTGGAAGTGTCCAAAACGTCTGCATAAAGCTCAAGGACGGTGTGTTCGGGGAGGTAGGCAGGGTAAACGTTGCAGGTGCGAAGGGGGGAGATGCGTCCAGCGAGGGGGGAGGTGGCAATGGTGGAGGTTAGGAAAGACATGACGAACGAGGAAAGGATAGTTTGATTTGGTGTTGGTAAGAGATACTCACGAAGAGACTGTCGATTACCAGCACTGAGTTCAAAGGTGATGGAGTTGCTTATAAGCGGATAGAAGGCAGGAGGAGTGGTGGAGATTACTCTCAGGTTCCCAAGTGTTTTCGGAAGATGGGTATCCTTTCCACACCATGAGGTATTTTCACTGATGGGTGGGACCTTTGTGAGCCAGAATGGCGGCGACTTCATACTCTTCTTCTTGGTTGATAAGGTCAGATGGTGGGATGGAGAAGCTGGGGCTGAAGGCGGCAGTAGTATGATAGGGCAATAAGAGCGAAGTGTGGAAGACATTGTGGATCTTCCAGGAATGAGGAAGGTGGAGTTGGTAAGATAAGGGTGATAAGACTTGGATTATTTCAAATGGTCCCAGTTGTTTGGGAGAGAGTTTCCTGGAGGGGTATTGTAGTCGGAGATTAGTGGTCTCAAGCCAGACCTTATCTCTGACTTTCCATGGGTTGAACCTTCTCCAAGAGCAGGATATCATCAATTTCTGGGCGATTTTGTGAGTGGCGAGGGCTTCTTTTTGGGAGAGATCTAGAGTGGAGAGTTGTTCTTCAAGGGTGGGGATAAAGGTTTTTCCAAAAGGGGGGAAGGATCAAGGTTCATAACCGTAGAGCAGAGAAAACGGGGATTTCTTGGTGAAAGAGTGGGGTGCAGAGTTGTGATGGAATTCAGCAGCAGGGAGTAGGGAGGACCAGGAATTGAAGTTATTGGCACAGAAGATTCTTAAGAATATCTCTAGTTCTTGATTGGTTCACTCAGTTTGGCTGTCCGTTTGGAGGTGGTAAGCAGAGGATAGACAGACATCATATTTGAGTAGTTGGGCAAGTTCGAGAGCGAAAGCGGAGGTGAATTGGAGGTCTCTATCAGAGATGACTGAGTCATAGAGACCGAATCTTTTGAAGACATTTTCTTAGAATAGGAGGGCCACTCCGGCGGCATCGATGGTTTTGGAGCAAGGGATGAAAATTATCCCCTTACTAAGGCCATGGTCGACCACAACCATGATCAAATCATGGCCATTGGAGGGAGGGAGATCAGTGATGAGGTCTATGGAGAGCTGTCGGAAGGGAAGGGAGGAGGAGAAGGAAATGGGGGAAAGAGGTGGTCGGGTGGAGTGGGTGTTGGGTTTCAATTGTTGGCAGGTGGGGCAGCCACGGATGAAGTGACATACAAAAGTGGAGAGTCCAGGCCACCAGAAGTCTTGTTCAAGGAGGGCTTGGGTGTGGAAGGCACCCATATGTCCAGATAGGGGGGACAAGTGGAGGGAGTGAAGGAGTGAGGATTGAGCTTCGGGTGGTACATACATGCGATTTTGGTAGAAAAGGTGGCCATTGTCGAATGACCAGTCAGAAAGGGAGAAGCGAGGGAAGAGGGGTGAATCCAACGAAATGGCTGCAATAGTGTCAAGGACAAGGGGGTCTTTGGTGGAGGATGATTTGATATGAGTGGCTAAGGAGAGATCTAAAGCATTGATGATGACAGGATCAGGGAGGATAGAGGAGTCGAGGTTGTCAGAGGAGGTGTTGATGGAATCTCGACATGAGAGTGCATCTGCAGGGCCCATTTTGGAACCAGGGGTGACCTTCCAGAGGATGTCAAAGTGCTGAAGGAAGAGCACCCAACGTGCTTGTCGACAAGAGAGTTTTCAGGGGTCATGGATGTAGGAGAGATTTTTGTGGTCAGTGATAATGGTAACTGGGAGGGAGGAACCTTGGAGGTATTGGTGCCACTCCATTAAGGCAAGGATGACTGCGAGGAGTTCTCGGTCATAAATGTTGTAGTTTTGTTCTGCTGGGGTGAAGGTTTTAGAGAAGTAGGCAATGGGTTGGAGATTCCCATTGACATCATGTTGCATGAGGACAGCGCCCACAGCAAGAAGG
>JBBPLO010000090.1:22362-36864 GCA_038089835.1 Retiboletus flavoniger
GCGAGGAGTTCTCGGTCATAAATGTTGTAGTTTTGTTCTGCTGGGGTGAAGGTTTTAGAGAAGTAGGCAATGGGTTGGAGATTCCCATTGACATCATGTTGCATGAGGACAGCGCCCACAGCAAGAAGGGAAGCGTCTGTCATGACTGAGAAGGGTTTGGCGAGATTAGGGAGGGAGAGAACTGGGGCCGGACAGAAGAAGGAGATGAGGGTGGAGAAGGCACGTTGTTGGAGGGGGGACCAGATCCAGGGCTGGTCTTTTTGAGTCAGAAGGGTGAGTGGGGTGACAATGTTGGAGAAGTTAGGGATGAATTTTCGATAGAAGTTAGCAAAACTGATGAAAGATCGGACACCTTTGACGAAAGAGGGAGGTTTCCAGTCATAGATGGCGATGAGTTTGAGAGGGCCCATATGAAGTTCTCCATGGCCAATTATAAGTCCCAAGTATTCCATGGTTGGGGAGTTGAAGGAGCACTTTGTGATTTTCAGGAATAGGTTGTTTTCTTGTAGCCGTTGAAGAACCTGGCAAGCTCACTCATGATGGAGAGCAAGGGTGCCTTTTGTGTGGAGGCCTAGATCATCCATGTAGATTTTGAGCCATCATTCCATGATCATATCCACAAAGATGTGGTTCATGAAAGCTTGGAAGGTAGAGGGCATGTTGGAGAAGCTGAAGAACATGCATGTAGGTTCAAATAGTCCTAAGGGAGTGATGAAAGCGGCCTTCCATTGATCGGTTTCACAAAGACGGATGTTGTTGTAGCCCCAGCAAATATCCATTTTGGTGAAGTAGTCGGCATCTTTCATTTCATTGATGAGGTCAGATATGAGGGGCAGAGGGTAGGCGTCACAAATGGTGTGACTATTGAGGTATCAATAGTCTTGGCATGGGCAAAGGGATCCATCCTTCTTTGGGACAAAGAAGAATGGGGAGGCTTGAGGGGATTTTGACAGGATGATGCAACCAGTCTTTAGATGTTCATTGATGAAAGATTGAAGAGCGAGTTTTTCGGCAGGGTTCAGGGAATAGATTTTGGCAATCTTTGGGTGGAAGGTGTCTTTGAGGTCAATAGTGTGATCGAATGGACGATGGGGGGGAAGTTGGTTATGGGTGGATTCAGTGAAGATGTCGGCAAAATCAGAGCAGAATTTTGGAATAGAGACATCTTTTTTTTCGGTGGTGATGGCAAGTTCAGTGGAGATGGTAGTTTTATTCACTGACTCTTCAAGAAAGCCATTCAGGGGAGGATCCTCATGAAGAGACCACTCGACCCTCTCAGGCAATCTAGAAGGAAAGGTGAGAGTTTGGGTTTGCCAGTTGATGATGGGATTCCAGGTAGTTAACCAGGGGGTACCGAGGATGATTTGAGGTTGTTTCTGTCGAAGGACGAAGAGTTTGGTGGGGAAAGAGAATGAACTGCAAGTGATGAGTGTTTCTGCAACCCAGTTAATTCATCCAGAGCGATTTTCCGATCCATCCACGTTAAACATGAGGATGGGAGAGCAAAGTCGCTGGAGTAGGAATCGTTCCTTGGGGAGGAGTCGAGGGTCAATGAAGTTTCTGGTTGCTCTGGAGTTGATCAGGGCAGTGGTGTCAACAGTTTGTTGCACAGTGACTTTGAGACATAATGTTCTATTGTCTAGCAAAGCTACAAGTACATTGGGAGGAGAAGCAGACGTTGAAGCTACTTCTCGTATCAAAAATCCTTTGCTTCCTGGATCTTTGCAATCAACACTCCATTGACTGCTTCCCCGGTATTCTCCTTCGGTTCTTCTTCATAACACATTTTCAGGACAGAGAGCGTTTCTTTTTCGTCTTTCCCTCCAGTACGAAGAGAATTTACATAGAGCTCAAGAGGGGAGCTAGGTTTGGGGGGAGCAGGGAGGGGGCGTGGAGTGACTGCAGGGGGGACAGTGGTGGTGGTTCGGACTTGGAAGGTTCAGGGGATGACGGGGGAGGGATTGTTGGTCTTTCTACAGTTTTGAGCATTGTGACCTATGGTTCAACAGTGGAAGCATCTTCCTTCCTTGATACATTTAGCTCACTTGGTAGGTGTGAGCTTGGCTAGGGTAGTGGTTGAATCGATGTCCATGGCATTGGGGTTTCTTGAGGAGTGATTGTTGAAAGAAAAGGGGGTAGGGTTGGTGCTGGTACGAAGTGCTTGGATTCTCATTTTCTGGGCATGAAAGGCCTTTACCTTAGTTACCCAATCTATGATGGTGGTGGGGACAGTCCCCATGGATAAAATCATGGTGGTGATTTGGTGGTCGAGCCCAAGGGTGAAGTGGTCAATGAGGGTAGTTTTATCAGTGATTCCCAATTTTCCTGCAAGGTTTTGGAAATCGGTGATAAACTGCTGGAATCCGTCGCCAGAGTGAGAGATCTTCTGATGGAGTTTGGTGAGTTTGATGTGGGCTGAGGCTTGAACATCAAAGGGGAAGAACATGGTTTTGAAGTCTTTGATAAAATCGTTGAAGATTTTGCCAGTGGTGATGGTCAAGTTGGCCATCTTGTCATACCAGGCTTCCACCAAGGAAGCTCCTCGGCCAGTGGGCATTTTGTTCAGGGCAGTCATGATCTGTTTAGGATCTCCAGGGTATAGGGCTTGGTTGATTTGAAAATAGGCCTTCATGGTCTTCATCCATTGAGAGGCATCGGAGGGGAGGCCAGTGAAGTCTGCTGGGAGGGCTGCTTTGAGTTCAGAGGGCATGGTGGGCGAGGGTGATTGGAACCAGTTGATTGGGCTAGGAGTCTGGGATGGGGGTGGGCTGGGCTGATGAGGGGGTGGACTGGGCTGATGAGGGGGTGGGCTAGGCTGACACAGGGGTTGACTGGGTGGTATGGGCGAGGGACGAGGAGGGGTTCTTCCTACTAGGGACGGGTCTAGTGGAGTTCTGCTAGAGCCAGCAAGTCTTCGAGGGGTTTGATATCTGGTGAGGTCTGGAAGATCAGAGTCTTTTTCCTCGGGTACTCGGTAAGACATGGTGAGGGTTTATAGGTCCAGCACCTAGGTAGGCGGGACCGAAGAGATACTTGATCTTTTGTTACATGAAGCGTACCAATGGAGGTCTCAAGGGAATCATTCAGTTTGAGGCAATACTTATGAAGAGACCAACTTCTCAAACAGAAGATTGGACAGACTTAGGATTGAGAGACTAAGGATGGCTAGGGATGATGCAAGATATACGCTTGTATTGCGCAGATCAAGTATGACATACAAGAGTTGTAACTAAGGGATTTTATAGGAACTGGACCAGTGCATGGACCAAGGAAAGCGAAAGAACAAAAGAGAAGAAACATGACTAAGTGATAGAGAAACAGATGGAAGATCGAGAAATACTAGCTGATGTAAGAGAATCAGCATGGAGGAGTTAGTCCATGGAGATATTCATAGTATAGCCATGATTGGCTACATGGAGATGAGTGATGGAGAAAGCAGAGGAACTAACTATTATGAGATACACACAGGAAAGACATCTAGAGGATTGACATCTCCAGTTAGTCCAAGGAGAAAAGGAAGTAATCAACAGTATACAATGAAAAGGGAGAAAAACGGTAACACTCCCCATTAAATTTCCCCAAACTAGACTTCTTAGCCTGAACAGAAGCCTTTTGAACTGGCAACAATGGCCATACTCCTCTAATCCTGGGACACCCCTGTTACCAGGAAGTGTGCTTCCATTGCCATTGCCTTGGGCACTTTCATGCCGATTGCAATGTCTACCAGTGCCTGCTCTGTCTACAGTTCATGCCAGGCCACCTCTAATCCTCCTGTCCCCTTTGGTGGCCTATGCCCCCTCTTCAATTTTCTTCATCCTCTGGGTCTTCCCATGGATCCCACTCTCCAGTACAACACTGCTGAGCCTGGTTCCTTCCCTGTGCCATTGTCGCAACCACTACCCCCATGGTGGCCACTCTCCTACTGTTGCCCACAACTACAGAGACAATGACATCAATGATATCTTTGATGAGCAGGCTATTGCTAACCTAACTGGCTCCCCTAGGAATGCCTACATTGATCTTTAAAGGGATGGGTCATCAGGGACTCCCCACCTAGTATGGGGGTAATATTACGATCATGGACTAGAGTACTCTTTTTCCCCTTTTTCTTTTACTTAGCTAAGTCTCCTTCTGTCCTTGTTATCTCTCAGACATCAGGTATGCTGTTACTACCTTATGTACCACTTTCCCAGTTCCTTCCTGCTTCTGCCAATGATCGGCCTGCTCTGGAACTGGTGTATTATTAGCTTTGACTTGTTGTGACTCAGCTCCCTTATTGCTGACTCACTCCTTATCTCCCATGCTAATGCATCCCCTTATTCAGTGCTTACATACCTTTCCTTGGCAGTAGTACTTATAGCAGTTCCCCTACTCATGTATCCTCTAAGCTTAGTCTTCTCAATTTACAAGTTGCTCAAGCCTCCCCTTCACTCCACCTCTATCAAAGGTCCATTGAGGACTAAGGATCTCCCTTGAGTTCTCCACTTCATCTAAGTTGTCGGAATCCCCATCAACTTATCCTCCATGTCCTCTTGTCAGGGAAACCCTCTGGGTTAGAGTATCTCTCTGAACCCCAGTCATCAAAGTCCTCTGTCAATGTACTACCTGTTACAACTCTCGAATACTCCTATCCTTTTTCCTCGTCACGTGTCCTCATTCCTCGTCCATGCACCTCTCCCCACCCTGCAGGAGAGTACCCCTCTCTTCTTAGCCACTGCAGGATACACGCGTTTACCCTTCGTCCTAGCCCTCAGCTACCTCTAAGCCCGTCCTCATCCCCGCTAACCCCTAGGTGATCCAGTCACCCTTAGCTAACCCTTAGCTAACCCCAACTACCTCCAGCACTGCCCTTCTGCTGCGCTCTCGCGACCTCCTTAGTCACTCATGACTACCACGTGATCTCCACAACCCCATGACTTCCACGTGACCTCCTGTCTCCCTCACCTCGGAGATACCCTCGTCCCACCCTAGTCCTCGGCTACCTCTGAGCCCCCTCTAACATCCTCCCTAGGACCCCCCACGTGACCCTCATGTGACCGTACATCCCTCATGACCTACGCATCCCTCCACGTGATGCTTACGCCTAACCCACATCTCACTATCGACTGGTACTTACCCCGCATATCCCAGTCCTCCCTCCGTCTCGTCCCGGTATCCCCGTGGACTCCCTTATCATCCTAGCTTAGGCGTCCCTCCCACGCGTACCCTCCATCCCGTGTCTTGGCACTACCTCGTGCCCCTATCTTAGCTTACATGTCTACTATGTGTCCCCTCATGTTCTCCTTGGCCTAGATGGTCATCCCTCATCTGTCGCCTCGGCACTCCTTGTGCCCTCGCTTATCCCTACGCGCTCTCATGCACCCTTCCATCTGTTGCCTCAGTACTCCTCGTGCCCTCATCTCCTCCCATGTGCTCTCACAAGCCCCCTCGGCCTAGACGACCATCATATGTCCCTCATGGTATGCCTGCTTATTGACATATCCCCTCGTCTCTATACATAGATCTTTCTCATGTCCTCATGGACTCTTACATAGCCATGACTCGTACCATATATATGTTACATGGTCTGTACATCCTCCATAGCGGTATATAAGCATAGTACGACTATCTTGTATTCCCCACTTTGACCATTAACTTTGATATCATAACCACCTCCCGTCTGGTCGCCCTTGCCCTCACCCTTTGGGGCCACCTTGAGGTCTGACCTCTCCGCTACCACTCTATGCCGTGATCGCCTTTGCAGTGATAGAACCCGCTGGGACAGTTCCATTGCGTTCCCCCAGCACACTAGCCCAGACACCTTTGTTCTGCCTTGCCCCGGTGGTTAAGTCGTAACACTACCATATGCCCCTTTATCCTTCATCTCTCAAGCAACTCTTGAGAACCTGTCAGTACCCAGTCTGACATAACAGAGGATGGGTGGAAAGTAGCAGGGTGTGTCCATCATTGCCAGACCAGGTAGCCTCAACTCAGGCTAAGAAGTCTATTTTGGCTGGGTCTAGGGGGGAGGAGGACATGGATGGGGTAGTATCTCCATGTGTGGTTCATCTGCATTTGAACTCTTTTTGGTAGTGATCTAGGTCCTGGAGAAATTCAAGTGCTCCAAGCTGATATCTGAGGTGGAGTAAGATTGCTCTGACCTCTTGGTGGATGGTTCTGATGATGGAGCTGAGATAGGCAAGGTTGGCATTGGAGGGTTTTGGGGGGATGAGACCAAGGCAGGCAATCTGTAGGTAGAGCTTGGATACAAGCTCAATGGGAGAGATGTCTTCAATGATGGACTATAGGGGAATCATGATATGGGAGTCCATGAGGGCAGACACAAGTTCCTGCATGTTGTCTTGAGAGGAGTAGTCTTCTCTCAGACAGTGGGCATATAGGGAGACATCTATGCTGAGGATAGGGGCAGGGATGATGGTAGTGAGAGATACAGGGAGAAGCTCAGGAGATGGGGTATGGTTGCCCCAGCAAGGGGTGACCAATGAAGTGGGGTTTCCCCATCTGGGGGAAGAAGCATGGGATGAGGAGGATAGGGGGTCATAGATTGTGGATGAGTGGGAAGCTATTGTAGAGAAATCTATAGGTAGGTCCTCAGTGGACACAACGTGGTCAGTGAGGGGAGAAGAAATAGGGGGAGAGGAACATAGTGACAAGACAGTAGAGATAGATAGAGAAGCTGGGGAGACAACAGTGTTGGAAGACATGATGGTTTTTTGTTTTTTGGATGGTTTGTTTTGTACTATGAGGTGAGAGGAAAAGAGGAGGGAAACTAAGTAGCAAAGGTGTGGGAGTGTGCCTTCTTATAGGCATTTAGGGTGGTGTTATATTTTTCACTCCATTTCATCGTATTCTCCTCATTGTACACTTTTCATCTATTATCTCTTACTACAGATGACGTATCCCTTGAGCTAGCACTGCCTACCTCTTTGTTGGTGGGCCCTCCTTGATGTTCCTCACATATCTCTTCTAGATTACCTTCTTATGATATGCTCTTCCTCAGACTACTCTCCTAGCCAAGTTCTCTTGTACTTGGTCATTTCCCCATTCCTTATTTAGCTCTGGTCATGGTCAATGTGTGGGAGTCTCTCTCTGTTTCCTCTCTATAAGTACTAGTTGTTGGTTGCATGTATTTCCCTATTCTTGATCTGCACAATACTAGCATAACATCCTGAATCCCTCCCCAGTCTCAGAACCCCTTGAAGTCCTTAGTGATTCTAAGGACCACCTCTGCCTACTTAACCCAAAGAATCCCATTGAACCTCTGCCAGACATCAGTCTCTTTGTGAGTATCACCTGACAGTCATTACTTCTCAAGCCTGAGTCTTTCTACATGCACTACGTGTAACGGGTGGTCCATGCATGTTTGAGTTCATTTTCAGGAAGCCAGGAGTCATCATTGGTGGAGTATCCTTTTCACCTGACCAGATAGTGTTATGCTGGATTGGGTACCACCAGGATCTCGAGGGAATTACTTGAAGACAAGGGTTAATGGCAAAGGATGAAGGGTGTATGGTGGAACATCAACAGGGGACTTTGATGACCAGGGTTCAGAGGGATGCTCTAATCCAAGGGGTTTCCTGACAAGAGGGCATGGAGGAAGAGTCAAGGGGGTTCCTATGACTCAGATGAAGTGGAATACTCAAGGGAAGCCCTTAGTACTCAGTGGTGTCTTTGGTAGAGGCCAGAGCAGAGTGGAGGCCAAGTAACTCATAAGATTCGAGAAGACTAAGCTTAGAGAATACATGAGCGGAGGAACCGCTATAAGTACTACTGCCAAGGAGATGTATGTAAGCGCTGAGGTAAGGTGACACATCAGCGCTAGAGATAAGGAGTGAGTCAGAGATAAGCATCTGAGTCACGATGAGTCAAGTCTAATAATATAACGGTTCCAAAGAATACCAATCATTAGCGAAGGGTGGAAGGAACCAGGGAAGTGGTACATGAGGCAGTAACAGCAGACCTAGAGTCCAAGTGGCTATGAGAACAAAAGGAGCCTTAGCTAAGTAAAAGAAAGAAAGAAGGAAAAGAACAAAATGTCTATGATCATAACAGGTAGTAGTTGGTGACACATGGGAGCAATGGCTTGATGTAGTGTGGGGCATGGGGCGAGAAGACATTGACAATGTTGATTGGACCTCCCAAACACCTTTTAACTGTCAAACAATACCACTGCCATGTGGGAAGATCTCACAACATTGATATGAGTTAGTGCACAGTGTTTCCAAAAATGAGCATCCAGATGTACTTCTCATTGCATTAGAGTTTGTGCTGAATCCATCAATTGGCAGGGCTTGAACAAGTAATTACTGCCTATTTTGTAAGTGAATTTGTCAAGAAAACAGTATGATGAGCCTTACTTCTGGCCAGCATGAATAAATTGGGGTTCAAATAATGGTAAAGACAAGTCATGGTCAAAGGGTGGTAGGATCAGCGATGGACTAAGGAGGATGTGATTGGGAATTGCCAGGTTTACATGAATGAATTGGGCTGTGAATGATTGGCAGTAAAAACTCAAGTCATGATTGTTGACCAGAGGGAGTGACTTGACTGGTGGTAGGATCAGTGATGGACTAAGAAGGGAGTGATCAGGAATTGCCAGCAGGTCTAGGGGTAGCATGTAATCAGGCTGGCTTTATGTGATATACATATGTGAGTGAGTCATGGGTACATAGCATTGATTTCACAAGATAGTACACATCTCCTGATAAATAATGGTACTGGGACAATTTAATTCTGAAAGGTATCAGGAGAGGGAATTGGGGATCCAGCCTGCCAGGAAAAACCATGAGTGCTCCAATCCAAGAAATTGTCATCTTCACTGCCAGCTGTTACGATACGAGACTCGGTCTCGTACTCTCTTTTTCCTTTTTCCTTTTACTTAGCTAAGTCTCGATCGGTCCTCACTGCCTTCGGACCTTAGGCATGCCGTCGCTACCCCACGTACTGCCTCCCCGGTTCCTTCCGCTTCCTAGTCCTTCTACGATCTTCTATGGAACCGCTGTATTATTAGATATGACTCGTCGTGACTCAGCCCTTATCTCGCTGACTCACTCCTTATCTTTGACGCTGACGTGTCCCTTTACGTAACCCTTTGGTAGCTGTACTTAAACCTCGCGCTCCCGCATGTACCTTCCTTAGCTTAGTTTCCTCAATCATATGAGCTCTAAGTCACTCCTCGCTCCTCTCGTCGCTGTCTGTTATCAGCACACTTAGGCTAAGGGACGTCCCTGAGGCCTTCACCTTGAACCTTCGTCCCGAACTTAAGGTAACCCCTTGAAGTTCACCCGCAGGCCGTTTGGCGTTGCTACCGTTCGTAGGACTCCCCTTCGAACGCGTATATCCGAAGACCTCTGTTGGAACACCTCGAGTATCCTCCTTCGTCTTCGTACCCACCTGAGCTCACTCTGAGGCCCCGCTGGTATCCCCTAGCCCAGCGTAACAAAAGACTAAGCTAAACCCCTACGGACGACTTTCAGGTCGATCCTCTTACCCATTCCCGCACTCAGCCTGTACGGGGTGATTCCCTGGGCAACGCATCACCATTAGCTTCCACTGGTTCTTACCCCGAGGAACGCCCGAAAACGGCCAATCCTCCCCCGAACCTTTGTCCCCCTCCTCCCCCGACCGCTCAGACCCTGATGTCAATCCCACCTCTCTCCAAGAGGAAGAAGACACCATCCACCTTGCCCAAGGACTCGCCCAACGACTTAGTATTCCGCGAATTCCTTCCCCTGAGACTCCCACTCCCACTGCCCCGCAACCAAGCGTGTCTCTCCCTACCAGACCTCCTAGGCCCCCTACCCTCACAGGCTTCCCCCTATCTCGAACGGTCCCCACCGTCACACCCACGCCCGCGCCCCGAACAACTATGTCCACAAAGGAACTACGCCTTGGAACCCCCGAGCCCTTCAATGGGTCCTATGATCAATCCAAACAGTGGTTCAACACTGTCCAGTTCTACCTCCTCGTCAATGAGGACATCTACGACACCGATGCGAAGAAAATCGCGTTCGCTCTTTCATATATGACAAAAGGGTCCGCCGCCATCTGGGCCGCAACCTTCAGGCAGAAATGCTTCTCCACCAGAACCATTAACCTAGGAACGGTCGTGGCATTCACCACTGAATTCCTTGCGGCCTTTAAACACCAAGACTCTATCGGAAACGCCATCGCCTGGCTTTCCACCACTCGCATGCAGAAGAAGAAGGACGGGTTCTCCCCCTCCCTTCTCAAGTATATCGCTACCTTCCGCAGCAAAGTTGCCGTTGCCCAGATAGCGGACGACAACGTTCTCATCACCTACTTCGCGGCAGGCCTACCTTCGTCCATCATGTACAAAATCTACGCGATGGAAACTCCCCCCACCACCATCGCCGACTGGTACTTGAAAGCCATGCATTTCGACAACATGTGGAACCGAGCACACGAGGTCGCTTCCAGATCCAGAGCCGACCATGCCAAACATATCTCGTTCGCGCCGAAAACCCGAGCGGATCCAAACGCTATGGACGTCGACATCGTCAGAACCGTCTCAAAATTAACCCCCAAAGAAAGACAAAGATGTATCAAAAACAACCTCTGTTTTAGATGCCACCAGAGTGGCCACTCCTCCTGCAATTGCCCAACTTTTTCCCCACAGACCTCGAGGGTCCCTCGCCCACCAACCAAGAAGGTGGTGGAGGTGACCGACGAAGAAGAAATCCCCCGACTCCAAGAAATCGAGGACGACGATGACAACAAAGAAAACGTGAAGACCGTCTTCCTCCAGGATTTTTAGAAAGGAAGCCTACCCCGACGTTAGCCCCTTCCTTTGTAAAAGCTATACTTGTAAATATGACTGAAAAATCCATGAAAATTCCCATCCAAGTCGTACGACCCACGTATACAAAAAAAATCGTCGCCACCGCCGCCCTCGTCGACAGTGGAGCCAGCATCTCTTGCGTCGACCAAGCCTTCGTCGAGAAACACAGATTACCTCTCACGAAGCTCTCCACCCCAATCCAGGCCCGCAATGCCGACGGATCACTAAACAAGAAAGGAGAAATAACCCATATGTCTTCTCTTTTCATCATCATTGGAGGACTAACCCACCAAGTCCTTCTCCACGTCATGCACCTCGGACGAGACAACGTCATCCTTGGCCTCCCCTGGCTCCGAGCCACAAACCCCAAGATCAACTGGGCAAAGTGAACTCTCTCTCTAAGTGAAGAAACCGACCAGTCCAAACTATGCAGAGAGAAAGTCCGTCTCGATCAACAAAGGCACAATAAGGTCTACACCTTCCCAGACCACGAACCCGACACCTTACCAGTAAAAACCATCTCCCACGACCACCTCCGGGATTACAACGACTGGACAACTGAGGACGTCTTCATGAACGTCGCCGCAAGAAACTGATCCGTCTTCCGGATCATAAGATGCGGGTCCCGCTTCCTCAGACCCGCCCAAGTGGCTAGACTAACCCAGGCCACCGAACTCGCTCGAATGGAGGCCCTCACGGCCCCCAAAACCCTCCTACCCGCGGAGTACCAACAGTTTATCTCCGTCTTCTCGAAGGACGCAGCCAACCACCTTTCCCCCAGTCGACCCTACGACCACGAGATTAAACTCCGACCCGACTTCGTCCCCCACATCGGAAAGGTATATCCCTTGTCCCCTGCCGAGACCGAAGCAGCGGACAAATTCATTGACGAGAACCTAGCCGCCGGGAAAATCTCCCCGTCTAACTCCCCACAGGCCTCTCCCTTCTTCTTTGTCCATAAGAAAGACGGTGGTCTCAGACCTTGTCAAGACTACCGCAAACTCAATGAGGCGACCATACGGGACGCCTACCCACTACCCCTGATCTCGGAGTTAATCGACAAGCTCCAAGACGCCAAGAAGTTCACCAAGTTCGATGTACGTTGGGGATACAACAACATACAGATCAAACCCAAAGACCGATGGAAAGCCGCCTTCGTTACTCACCGCGGACTTTTCCAACCCAACGTGATGTTCTTCGGACTCACCAACTCTCCCGCAATCTTCCAAAGGTTCATGAACGACTCCTTCCATGACATGATCGCCGAAGGATGGTTGGTCATCTATATGGATGACTTACTCATCTTCTCCCCAGATGACACGCTACACACGGAGCGCACCAAACGCGTCCTCCAAAGGATGACCAAGCTCGACCTTCATCTCAAGCTCGAAAAATGCAAGTTCGCAACCGATGAGGTCGAGTACCTCGGGATGATTATCAAACCGGGTCACGCCGCCATGGACCCAGTTAAACTAGAAGGCATCTCCAAATGGCCCGCCCCGGCCACCGTAAAACAAGTCCGATCCTTCCTCGGGTTCGCTAACTTCTACAGGCGATTTATCGCCGACTACTCAACCCTCGCCCGTCCCCTAATCGACCTAACCAAGAAGGCACAGCCCTGGGAATGGACCCCCAACTGCCAAACGGCCTTCGACAAACTCAAAGACCGCTTCCTCCAACGACCAATCCTACGTCTCCCAAACTTGGGAGCACAATTTGCTATCACAACCGACGCCTCCAAATTCGCCACCGGAGGTATCCTTCAACAGCTTGACGAAAACGGGGAATGGAAACCCTGTTCTTTCATCTCTCAATCGTTCCTCCCCGCGGAACGAAACTACAACATCCACGACCGCGAACTTCTCGCAGTCATCTGCGCCCTCCAGGCATGGAAACACTACCTCCGTGGCTCACCCTGCCTGATTCTGGTCTTCACCGACCACAAGAATCTCACCTACTTCCACAAACCCCAAAGTCTCAACCGTCGCCAAGCCCGCTGGCTTCTCGACCTTGCGGACTTCGACCTCCAGTTTACCTACACCCCCGCAACCCAGCTCGCCGGCCCCGACGCTCTCTCCCGTCGCCCCGACTTTGAGACCAAAGACGTCGACAATACCGATGTCACCCTCCTCCCCAATGACCTTTTTGTCGCCTCCATAGACACCCTCCTCGCATCCCAAATCAAAGAAGGATGCAAGACCGACGCCACCGCCCTCGCTGCCATCCAATCTCTCAACCCTACTCTCCCTGTCGCCGGAGCCTTCCGCTCCCGCTTATCCCCATGGCAAACCATCGATGGCATGCTCACGTTCAATGGACGCGTCTACGCCCCGCCCGACTCCCGCCAAGCCATCTTGGCAAAACACCACGATCACCCCTCCGCCAGTCACCCCGGCATCCAGAAAACCCGCCAGCTCGTCTGCGCCGAATACTGGTGGCCCGCAATGGCCGCCTACATCCGCTCCTATGTCTCGGGTTGCGCCATCTGCCAACAGAACAAGGTCAACACACACCCAACCACACCCCCGCTCACCCCCATTCGCTCCACCTGCTCCCGTCCTTTTCAACAGATTTCCTGTGATTTAATCACAGACTTACCCCCCTCCAAGGGGTTTGATAGTCTCCTGGTCATGGTCGACCACGGACTTACAAAGGGGGTGATTCTCTGCCCCACAAAAAAATCTATCACCGCCGCCGGGATGGCAACCCTTTTTGCCCACAAAGTATACTCTCGCTTCGGACTCCCTGACCGCATCATTTCAGATCGCGGCCCTCAGTTCGCCTCCACCTTCTCCAAAGAACTCGCCCACATCCTTAACTACAAACTTGCACTCTCCACCGCCTTCCACCCTCAGACCGACGGAGAGACCGAATGAGTAAACCAAGAAATAGAAACGTATCTCTGCATCTTCTGCGGAGATTCCCCTACCACGTGGACAGATCGAATTCCCCAAGCGGAATTCACTCACAACCACCGCCCCCACTCGGTCACTAACCAATCCCCATTCTTCCTCCTCATGGGCTACGAACCTAACCCTCTACCCACTGTAGTCCCATCCACCCAAGTCCCCGCCGTCGAGATAAGACTTCGACAACTCTCTGCAGCACGAAGCGAAGCCCTCACCTCCCACGAGCTCGCCCGCCAAACCATGGCGGCTAGAAATCGTCGCCCCTTCACCCCATTCAAGAAGGGCGACCAGGTTTGGCTAGAAGCACGTAATCTCCGCCGAGAACTCGCTAACCCCAAATTCTCTCCCAAAAGAGAAGGACCCTTTGTTATCTCTGACGTTCTCTCCTCTATCACATACAGATTAAAACTCCCGACCACATGGAAGATACACCCTGTCTTCCATGCTTCCCTCTTATCCCCCTATCGGCAGAACACCATTTACGGCCCACATTTCAAAAAGAACCCACCGGATCTCATCGGCGGACAAGCGGAATTCAAAATAGAAAAAATCATAAGGCACAAGGGCGCTTCGGATAAGCGTCACTACCTAGTTCGGTGGAAGGGATACTTCACCGATGATGACTCCTGGCTCCCCAAAAGGGAATTCAAACACGCACGGACCACCCTGTCTGCGTATAAAAAGGCGAACCCATGCGCCTTCCCTACTTAGTTTCCTCTCTCTCTCTCCCCCTCATCATAGTACTCAAAGAACAAAAACAACAAAAACCATCATGAATACCGTCCCCGCCTC
>JBBPLO010000091.1:7465-36815 GCA_038089835.1 Retiboletus flavoniger
CACCCCGTTCCGTTCACAAATCCCCGTCCCCCCATCTCTCCCGACTCGACGACCTCCACTCCGCCCTCCAACACGCCCTCTCTCACGCCCTCGCCACATGCGCCGTGTCCCCCTCCGAGCACACCGGCATCGTTCGCAACGTCCTCAACCACGTCTCCGTCGCCACCTACTCTGGCCTGACGACCAAGTTCGACCAAGATGTCCTCAAGCGTCTCTGCTGGATCTGGGAATGGGACCCCACTTCCCTCCCGCTCTCCCCAGCCATCCAAGGCGACCCCAATCCCTTCCTCGTTCCCCCGCCCCCAAAGGATTGGACTCGTGGCTCGATGGGCTTCGTCATCACCCCCACCTCCCATTACTCAAAGAGCACCGGAAAACGCGTCCCCGTATACGGCATCGGCATCGAGGTCGAGATGGACATCGACAAGGGCATGACCGACGGCATGGCCGCTGTCGCAAGGTGGACCGCGGATGCAGATAAACGACGCGCAGAATTCCGCTCAAAGCTCAAATCTTGGGTCAACGTACTCCTTTCCTCCATTCTCCGTCCCTTCTCCAACTCACCTTTCCCCTTCCCAGGTCCATTCTGATACCACCCCCATCCCGAATGTGCCTTTGGCGGACTTGCCTCAACTTGCCGTTCACAATCCCCAGCCTTCGTCCCTTACCCGAGTCCTTGCATCCGCATCTCCAAAGGGTGCAGCCATCCTTGCAAACATGCTTCCCTCCAGCTCCTCCTCCTCCTCTCCTTCAAAGTCCACCGGAAAGGCTTCCACCCCATCCCGCGAATTCCTTGTTCCTTTTCCGATCGCGAAAACCCTTTCCAGCGAGCCTTCGCCATCTAAGCCTTCCCCCTCACACCTTCACACGCCGTCCTCTCGACTCAAGCGTGTCGACCCTCTCGCGGGACTCCTCACACCACAGACACCTACTCGTAAACGTCTCCAGTCCGAAGGTTTCGACGCGTTGCCCACGACGCCCGTCCACCAGCGTGGCTCCGATGCCCAGACTGCACCATCAACTCCAAGCACCTCTCGACGTCAAGCGCTATACGATCGCGTCCGCCTCAAATCATTGACGTCCACTCCGATCAAAGCCAAGAGTGCCGAAGTTACAGGAGGTAAGCTTACCAGAGACCAGATTCAGAAACTGGGTCAGGAAGAGATCCGGCGACGTTGCTTGCTCGGTCGGCTAGGTGGTGTTGCCGAAAGTACCTGGATGTAAGCACGAAATACGTTTATCAGCGCTCCGCGAATTGACCCCACCAGGTTGTTCTCATCCCCGGTCGGGTCGACCGCAACCCCGGCCACTCGCAAGCGCAAGGCTCTCGCCGCCAGCGAAGTCATGGCTGCGGTCGTGAAATCTTCCCCCGTCCCGATGTCGACGTCGGAAGCCTCTGAATCACTAAGGTTGCTTACGACGCTCTGTCCATTCTTCCTCAGACCGCTTGACATTAACGGCGAAGAATGGCTTGAAATGCCTCCTACCGCATCGACTTCAGACACTACCGACAGTTCAGCCAAACAGGACGCCTCGAGTCCGACAAAGTCGTCGGGAAGCAAAATGGCTCCTCCCCCTAGCCCTGGATCGAAACCGTTTGGAAATATCCTGCCCTCGAGCCCCGGATCCAAAGCGCATCTGGACAGTGCAAAGCAATTGCTTACCCGAAGTCCTCGCAGAGTCAAGCGGGAGGTGGGAGGAATCAGGGAAGTCAGAGAGATAATCAGAAGAGAGTTGGAACTCTACGATTGATCAACTACAATGCTTTCATCTACATGCGTTCGTTGGCTATTTGCGACACCTTTATTTGTACATTTCCCATCAATTTGTTGTGCGACACCTTGTAACTCCGATTATTCGAATCAGATTCTACTCCACCCCTTCCAAAAATTCTGCCCAAACATCGTCCAAGTGATACAAAACACCGATATGTCCACCGCGAAGCGTCTTGACCTTGGTGTTCTTGTAAGTGGCAGCTAGGTACTGTGTCCACGCTTCGGGGGCTTGTTTGTCCCCGGGGCTCGTCACCAGCATGACAAACGGACGAGAATGCTCCTCGTCCAACGCGTCTGGCCAAAACCCCCAATCCGAATGCAGGGCAGAGCTCATGAGCGTGAAACCCTCCCAAGACGTCGCCACGCTGCGCACGGCGTTAGTAGCGAACTTCCTCTCCGTCTCACCCTCCGCAACGCCCTTTCTAGCCCTCCACTGCGCATATTCTTCCCTCTCCGCCTCGTCCATCTTGTCGAACAGGAATCCCCGCAGAAACTCTTCTGCCTTGTCGACGCTGGACATGTGTCTCACCATCCCGATCTTGACGAGCTGGACCCACAAGGATTTCAAAGGCCACCATTGCGTGACAGGGCCGACCATGAGGTAATTGCTCCACGTCATGTGTTTGGCATAGTCTCGGTGGTAACGAAAGGGCGTCAGCGGCGCCATGAGCAACACCCCGACGACGTGCCGGCCGTACGGAAACTTGTCGTACGGGGCGCCGTACAGCATCTGTGCCGGCACCGTGCCGAAAGAGCCCCCGGAGACGTAGAGTTTGAGTTTGGTCTGGTGGTGGGACGGGCCGCACGCGGGGTAGAGGTGGTCGAAGAGGGCGGTCATGTCGCTGCAGAGGCAGTCGATGTAGGACGTGGACGGGGGCGGGGGGGAGGTGTGGCCCCACCCGGGGAGCGTGGGGCAGACGTGGAAGACGTTCTTGGAGGCGATGGTACGGGAGACGTGGGATGTTTCACCGATCGTGAAGGCGCCGTGGAGGTAGAGGAGGACGGTCGTGCTGGACGCGTTGCCGGAGGTGGCGTACGCGAGCGTACGACCGTCTGCTAACGCGAGGGTGTTCTCGGTGTCATCCATGTGTGTCGCAGTGCGGTGACGCTGGGGTTGCTCAGTATTTAAGGTGGATACGACGCGCAGTTACCCCAGACTTTGGGTCCGCAGGCGACATACTGCGCTACCGCAGCGTAAGGAGGTCTGAGGCACCCAAACGTGTGAGATAGTCATGGGGCGATCGTCGAGTGCTTGCCCGCTTAGCTCAGTGGTAGAGCGCGTCACTTGTAATGATGAGGTCGGTTGTTCAATCCAGCCAGTGGGCATCTTTTTCCATCTTGAGATTTATCTCGCCGTTCGGAGTTACATTGTGTGCCTAAGTTGCACTATATTCGTACACAACTCCAATAGGTTAGTTCCACCCAAGCACTTATTCCGCCCGGATCATCCTCGCATACTGCGCACAATCCACGACCTTGCCTTCCCTCCGACTTTGCTCCGCAGCGAATACCGTAAGATGACTCGTTAATATCTCTTTGACATCAACGCCAAGAATCGCTTGATCGCCTGACTGCACCGCGTCGACGAACGCTCGTATGAGGCCGAGATCTCCCCCTCCATGTCCACCTCCCTCGTTGAGAGGACGATGGATTGTCCGCTTACCCGTTCGGAAATCGGTGACCGTAAACGTGTTCATATTCCCGACGATCTCGCCGTGCGTGAAATGAAGGCGCGTCTGACGTTCGCAAATGAGGGACGTGTACGCAACCATCGTGAAAGAAGCCGTAGCTCCCGAAGAGAACTCGATGTTGACCACCTTGGCACGCCATCAGTGAACCCTGACGGCGATCATGGAAATACGGTCGGGAGACATGCCTGGTGGTCGCAAACGTCGTTGTCGCTTTCATAGACGCATTTACCATAAGGACCGTCTTGCAACGCCTGTGTCATGTTCTCGATGTCGGGTATGCCATCTACGACGGTGCTTGCTGGCCAATGGGTATTTCCTTGGGACACGGGGTCCAGGTATACTGCAGAGTGGTTGAGGGATTAAGCACCAGTCCATGTGTGCGAGGGGTAGCATACTTTTCTTTGCACTATATGGACATTCGTTTTGGATGGGACATTCAAGGCAGCGTGTCGCACTCCCAGCAGCAATTGGCTTCCTCTCTTTCTTGAAATGATGGAGAGATCCGAACGAGGAAACTCTGGTAGGAGTAGCCGGGGACAGCCAGTGACAAAGGATGTCGATATCGCTGGACAGCACCACTCGGTGAGAGACGGGATCAGAGTAGAAGATACGAGAGATTTACTGGCAGCTCTTGGTCATGAGGGAGAAAGAGCTCTCTGCCTCCTTTGCCCAGTTACCCCGGACAAAGGAATGGGCAAAGTGGAAATGACCGACGGGCTCGACGTGCACGGCGTTCACGAGCTCTCCCAGCTGGCCGGAGCGAATTATTTCTGTGACTCCCTCGCCGTACGGCGAATAACGCAATACTAGACCAACGTCGTCAGCCCTCGATCGGCATTGAAAGATTCATGGCGGAAGGAGCGTACCGTGCCCCATCCCGAATATGATCCCAGCCTCATTGATTGCCTTTTCCATCTCGGCTAGATCGCGCACGTTGGTCGCCATCGGTTTCTCGCACAAGACGTGATATCCGTGCTGAGCGAAAGCCAAGACGACGTCCTTGTGCATGTGGTCCTGTACGGCGACGATGATCGCATCCGCCAGTCGTTTTCCAACCGTCTCGAGCGTCTCTGCAGAGGCTTTGAGCAGATCCTGCCAGGTCTCGAAGACGAGGGTGTCGTCGATGGCGTGCGCTTTGGCGAAGCGGGTGCGGGTGTTGTGTCGGGGTTCTGCGATCGCGACGACCTTGCATCGATGGGGCTGATCGAGCGCGTAGGTTGCGTAGGCCTGTGGGGGCGTGATCGTGAACCCAGGTCGTTTTGTTCAGGGGGTCGGCGATCAATACGTACCGTTCCGCGCTGCCCACAGCCGATGATGGCGAGGGTGACGGGGATCGAGTCGCTCGAGCTCATGTTGGTATCCTTTGGCCTTGGCTGAGCGCCTTCAAGTCGGTGTTGTGAATCCAGGACGACATGTGACCGTACCTGACGCTGGCGGTCCGAGAGCACTGACCGTATTCATGCCGAAGAGCGTGCCACCATGAACGGGAGACGCCCGACCCAACGCGTCGTCGTGGGTCTAAGCTGTGATCAGCCGAACAGAGCATGCCTCGTCTCCTACCGCGTCTGCTCAAAGCACTCCAGCAACCACCCCTCGCACACTCGACCTCGAAACGCGCCGCCCGCGCGCAAGAGGGCGGTTCTCGCAAGAAAAGGTCGTTGTATCGACCGACGCCCGTCTCCTGGCCATCTTTTCATCCCGCCGGGCGGACGCGCTCGATTCTGCTGGGGCAGAACCCGGTGACGGACAAATGGGCGTTTGCGAGGCACAAGCGTCTCCCTCCGAGAGTGCGTCTCGGTCCTCGACCGGTCAGGCACGACGAACACGACGTTCCGAGGGAGATGACCACCCAAGAACGCGAGTGGTGGTCGAGTCCGTACCGTGCGTTCACGCTTGTCTGTATTCGTCGCTTGTCGAACTAACGTCGACGACAGTGAGGATGTTGGCTACGCCGCTGCGACAGTGCACGATTTCAAAGAGGTATCTACCCAACGGTGCGTGTTACATCTTCGTGTCCAAATGCTTCTCATCTCGGTTTCGTGTCCAGATTTTCTCGTTAGACTCGCGGTGCTACGTTTACCCACTACGCAACATGTTCGCTCGACCGAGGTCCTCATGCCAGACGGACTAGAACATCCGAAATACAAGCGGAGGAAAGCACGCGTCGCCGTGTACGTGCCCTGTTGGAAGGATGCCGTCAAAACCATGAAATCACCAGGTGGCTCTCTCGACTCCCCTCTCGCCTTGCTCACCCACTCATCCGCATTCCCCATCGTCAGTTTCCCTCCCCCGCTACAGCGCAAATGTCTACTTCTCTAGCCACCTCTGTTCACACATCAGCTACCTCCTGCGTCTCCGCGTTCTCCAAGAACTAGAGGTGCTGATCGACGCGCTCAAACGGCACCGAAGCCGAATCGAATTCGACGCGGACGCGGACCCCACGATTCTTCGCCGTCTGACGCGAGCCGAGTTCAACGCCTTGCGTGAGACGGGCACGATACCTTTTCCCGACGCAGTCGCCGTCCTCGTCGTCCCTCCCGTTAACCGCGATCCGAGAACGAGATTACGACCTCGACCATCGCGTGAGCCAGAGATCCCGTCGAGCGAATCAAGTGCCCCTCCTCAACCCATATATGAGAAGGCTCTGCCGCCGCTCTCGAGCCTCCACGACGTGCGTGTCCCCGAGGACGTGTTGGAACAACAAGGTGTGGATCGTCCTGTGGAGATGTTCTTGTCGACCTTGATACCGAACGCCCGCGTTCCTTGGTACAATGGCGTGACCATGTTCCCTTTTGCACCACATCGTGCCGCGTTCCACGAGTTGCTTGCGAAACTGTTGGACGTCGAGCGACGCTTCCGTGGGACACGCCCAACCTCGGAAACGAGGACCACCCAGGTGACGCGCGCAAAGGGTGACGCAAAAGGTAGTCACGCGTTCCTTCTCTTGTCGAATGCACAGACGGCGAAACGTGCGGACACGGCTGCGCTTGCAATTGCGTTGTGGAGACTGAGGATGTGGGAGGGTGATGCTTTTGCCGGTATGGTCGAAGGTTGGGAGATCGGAAAGGAGTGGAGAATCGAGCAAAGTGGTCGCCTATGAGGATGTACACGTACGCTCGTCGACTCGCTCGCAGGACCATCGCCGAGAGTCTTTCAAAGTATCGAGAGTCTGGACGTTGTGAACGATACTTTACAATACAAGTTATTCTACGGTCATTGGTACTGGCACGTTTTCAAATGCTTTCTTGGACGGTGCCGATAGTACCTCCTTGCCTTCCCAGAACCTGGGGAGCCTGTCACCGGGTACGAACAGCCGCTCGACACCTTCCTCGGTAATGACACACATGCGGATGACACCCCCTGATGAACCGTCTCGGGACATTGCAAGTGCGAGCGCTGCGGAGCAGAAAGTGAGCATCCATGGCAGGAGGACAGAGCTGTGCAGACATACTGTTGCTGACGAATTCGACCGTCTCGTCTCTCCCCCATCCCTCTTGATAAGTAGCGTCGCAGTAACCATACACGTAGGTCGACCCAGAACCTAGACAAGCCTCGATCAGAAAGAGTATGACTTTAAAGCCTCTCGACGCACCGCCTATGGCCCACGGCTGACGGAAAAGTCCACCTCCGAGGGGAATGTTGTAGACGCTCGGACCGACCTCCTTGTCCCAACCAGCCACTATGATCCCAGCGGACAATCGGTCCTTGTTTTCGTAACATAATTTCTCAAAGGTCGCGGCGACCGTGGCGACGGGCGGAGGAACGCCGCGCAGTTGCCTGTTCTCGGATGCATGTTAGAAGAGCTGTAACGGGAACGAGGTCGTTGGACGCACGTCAACAGCTGGCAGTTGTGATGGACGGCATCAGCGATGGCTTGCGTGTCTGCTGCTGAGCCTGATCGACAGCAATATATGCGATCGTGGACGTGGGTGAGCTTGTCAGTGACACGATTGGCCTGAAGGATGTCAGGAGAGGAATGGGAACGAGGGGGATGGGGTACGAACGATGTAGCTTCCGGTCGTCGTGCGACTGTCTGCGCCGACGACGACGCCTCGGTCGAATTGGACGGCCATGATGGATGTCTGCGGGCGGTGAGGAGGGTGAGTCTGGTCAGCAAAGAGATACGCACGCCGAGGTTGACCTCGCCGGATTTGAGTCTGTCCATGTCGATGCGATCCATCGTGGTAGTAAGTCGAGGACGAGCGTGGCTGGGCTGGGCTGACGCGTCATCCCTCTGGACGCGCGTCCGCTGTGCAGACATTTACCAGACCACTCTCCACGACGTTCGCGATGGCTTCTCGACAGCTGGGCACGCTCTATCGCGAACTGCAGCGCGCGTTCGACGCACGCCCGACCGATCTCAAGAAATGCGGCGCGTTGCTGGCCCAGCTCAAGGTGAGTTGCGGGTCTCGTCTCGTTCAGCGACGACGTCCCAACGACCCACCAAAAAGATCGGCTTGATACAAACAGGCCTTCTCATTCCGACCGCCCAGGCGAACTTGCAAGACTTGGTCGTCGCCCGTACGTGTCCCTCTGACCTACCCATCTACCTCTCACACCGCAACACAGGCGACATCCTCGAGATCGGCGCTTTCTGCAGCATACGAGCCAAAGACGTCCCCTCGTTCGACAGATACTTTTCGCAACTACAGACGTTCTATACCGACTTTAGGTCAAGTCGTCCTCCACTACCTCCCATTCTTTGCTCATCCGTTTTCACAGATCCGCTCTCCCCCCTTCGAAACGCGAATTCCCCGTTCGCGGGCTGAACCTCATCCGCCTCCTCACGCAAAACAGAATTGCAGACTTCCACACGACCCTCGAATCCCTCCCTCTTCCTGCCGACGAGATCAGCGCTAATCCCTACATCGCACACCCGGTCAACCTCGAACGGTGGCTCATGGAAGGGAGTTATTCCAAGGTCTGGAATGCGAGAGAAGAGGCCCCAGCGGAAGAGTACAAGTTCTTCGCCGACAGTCTCATGGGAACTATCAGGCGCGTTACTGGTCGATGCCGCGTGCGCTGACGTTGGCGCTCACGGGGGTATGACAGAAATGAGATCGCGAGTTGCGAAGAGTCGGCCTACGAGAGCCTTCCGCTGAAGGACGCTGCGACGCTCCTCTTCTTTAGTTCTCAGTCTGACCTTTTGAAATTCGCGCAGCAGGTGCGTAGTCGACCGAGTCGATCAGCTCGTCAGCACTAAGCGGATTTCATAGCGAGGGTGGCAAGTAGATCTGACAGCAGGTCTCATTAAATTTGCACGCAAGAACGACGAACAGACAGAGATACCAAAAGAGAAGCTCATTGCGGCGAACCTAGTGTACGCACGCGAACTCGAGCAGATCGTGTAGACTCAACATGCAATGCATTGATTTCGTTTGGGATGGGACATCCGTGATTTCTCACCTCGGGCGGTGAACGGCGTCATACAGAGTACAGGGTTGAATTCGGCGATGGGTTTCGATACCAAGACACGAGTAACTACTCGAAATTCTCCAGTGCCTCCTTTGCCTTTCGTTCTGCCTCCGCTAGCAGGTCGGCTGGCACGGGTGCATGCAGTCCTTTCGTCTCACTGCCTACCCATGACATCTCCAGCTCAAATTCTTTCTCCTTGTTGTCGTCATGGACGAGGTATATTCTGGGACAACATCAGCAGCTGGGACGGGGTGAAAGATAAGGGACAGACATTCTGGCGGCCTCTATGACTGCCTCCCGCATAGAGAGCTCCGAGAGCTTGAGCTTTTCCAGTTCGGTCTTGGCCAATTGTCGTCCCTTGCCAATGGCCGCTCCGTGGTATCCCTGATCGGCACATCGGCATATGTGAGCACTGCAGTAAGGAGAGAACACACCAAGCAGACGCCGCTAGGCTCGACGACATAAAGGGATGGACCGGTCTTGTCGACGCCCGCGAAGATGGTACTGATACCAAATGGCCGGACAGACGAGTAGAGCGTATACACTTGCGCATAGTGTGCCAGGCGATTCGAAATGTGCTATGGGAAGCGCGGATTATTGCTCGGGGAAATAAGCATGATGAATCGAGCCCATGCGCACCTTGACGGTCGGTTGTTCTCTCATGTTATTGCGAATATTTGCGCATTCGTCGCGCGCCCTGTTTGAGATGTTGCGACCGTCCGCGAGGAGCCCTGCGGTAGCCTAGATATGGCGGGTTCAGGGAAAACCAAAGTGAAGGAACTAGATGTTTTACCATGCCGATGTGTCTGTCTATCGTCTGGATACGTCGATTGGCTCCTGGGACGAGGAGCTTTGAGTGGATGAGTTTCTCTACAGCAAGGACGACGCCGTCCTTGACTCGGAGGCCAATCGCGGTGCTAAACGACACCGTTCATGAGGATGATCGGTGAGGGGACAACCAGACGCATACCCCGAGTTCTCGACGGCCTTGTTAGCATACTCGACCTGAATGGCATACGTCTGAGCTGAAAGTAGGGTCGGAGACGATGGCGTACCTGAAAGATGCGACCGTCTGGCGAGTAAGTGCTCGCGGAAAGATCGTAGCCTGTACCGATGGAAGTCATAATGGTCAATGAGGAGACGGATCTTTGGGACGCGCAAGCCTGGCGTCGCGTCCCGTGAGAAAGCAGAGCCGAACCAAGCCAGACGCGACGGCGAACTGGCTCATCGTCCTCCTCGACCACGACCACGTTCTCGCCTGCGATGGACACAGCGGACGCTATCGCGCACGACGACTGGCACACCTTGCTCGACGCTCACCCCATATTTCAATTTCAGACCGGGCGGGCCAAGTCCGTCGCAGAACAGCCCTCCGAGCTCTCGATCAGCACCCTCTCGACCCGCACTCAAGACAGCGATTTGGCGCACGACTATGTCCTCTCGGGTCGTCGCCAGCTCATGGCTTTGAAAGATGCCGATCTCATCGTCGCTGCGGGCTCAGAACTCAGGATGACGTCCCTCTGGGACACTAAGCTCGGTCGCGCGACGGGCAAGTCGTACAAGGTGCGTAGACGTACGCACACGCTCGGGCTAGACACGAATCGATCGATGCCAGGTTCTCCACGTCCCAAACGTCGACTTTCAAATTCACCAACTCGCGTTGAACCCCAGCGGTAAGCTTCTTGCGGTCGCGGGTGCCTACCAAGTCGCGGTCGTCGTTTTACCCCGCGCCGGATATACAAAGGTCGTTTCTTCGACCATCGACTGCAAGTATGCATCGTTCTCCCTCTGTCATACCTTGCGTTCACCGTCAGTGCAGGGCGGTCCAAGTGGGGCAATTCTATCATGGAACGACATCTTCAGTACCCATTGCCAAGGTTGACTGGCATCCATGGGGAGAGGCAGGATCGACGCTCATGGTCATGACCGTGGACGGGAAACTCAGGCAAGCCAATCGTCGACGTGGCCTTGTTGCGGACCGCTGACCGATGACCCTAGGGAATATGACATTTCGGCCGACTCAGAGGAACCACAGCAGGTGCTCTCCTTTATCCCAGAGAAGAAATCGAGGTCTTTTCTAGCCCAAGATCCTGCGGAACGCGAGGTCACCTCTTTCACTCTCGGAAAGGGGAGGGCTGATTGGGGCCCCTTGACTGCGTATGCCTTGACTCGCTCAGGGGACATTTATGCTATTTGTCCCTACATGCCCCGCAATGCGTGAGTGTATTTTCGCCGTCCGATGTTATCGATTACGATCAAATCTAGTTCGATACCGTCTTCGTTCATCCACGCGCTCGAATGTTTTATCGCCGCAAAACAAGAATTCGTTTCGCAAGACTCTTCGTCCGCCACGTCCAATCTCTCGACGCTCTACGACTATCAACATAAATACGTCTCCGCTCTCATTAAGCAGCTTCCTCCAGGCACCATTTTCCCTGCTGTATCACGCTCTGTATCTATGCATCCTCCAAATACCATCAAAAGCCAGCCTTCGAGACAAGGCCCGTTCCTTCTCCAACCCTCTCCACGTACACTGGAGGGCAGCGAAAGGGGAGACGCGACGGACATGGCTTACATGGCTTTTGTGGACGACGGGGAGGAGGATCACGAGGGGGAGACAGAGAGGCTGGGAATTGTTGTTGTAACTTATCAGGATGGGAGGGCAGATGTTTACCTGGACGTCGAGAAAGTCGAGGCTCGATGGGAGAGTAAACAGGTGGGGTTTTTGTCGTCGTATTTTACGAAGGATGCTAATTTTTTCATGTCAGGAAAAGGGCAACGAACTCCCCATGTTCGCTGTATATGAGACGATCGACCTAGGTCTCATCTCCGTGCTTCAAAAGCCGTCATCATCAACCAACCAGTTACTGGATTTATTGCAAGCAAACCATCCAGTCATTCTTCCCGACCCAATACATGACGACACGATCTATATCTACCACGCCTTTGGCGTTCACTCGCTCGAGTTCGGAGATTTGCTTCGCAGCCTAGCGACGGCTCTGCGTGCGGACGATGACGACGGAGCAACGTTGAGTGGCATGCTTGAAAAATCGGTGGGAACATGTGTATCCCCTATACTAAGTACATTTTCCTCTCAACGATGGTAAGTGACATCACAAGATACATCACCGTGTGTTTCTGTTGATATTCCTTCCAAGGTGCTCTAACCCGGTGACAGCCGTATGCGTACCCAATGACGTTTACCTCTCTTACAGTATTCTCATTCTTACTTCTGTCTTCCGAATTGCATCCTTCCCCCTGAACCTCCGCACTGCCCTTCCCCAGACGGTTGCTCTTTCTTCGTCCGAGCCATCATTACACAGCATCGCCGCGCCCCCGACTTCCACAGAGCACACTGCACCTGCGACCTTTGCTCCTAACGACCTGCTTACTCCGATGGATGGCCCTCCTGCATATGTCTCTCTGCTTGGTACAGAACCATTCACACCACCCACTATTTTATCCCGCCCCACGTCGTATCCCCGACTCTCTTCCGGGACATCAGGGCGCGAGTTTATGCTTACGCCAGACACACTTCGTTTCCTTGGAACTCAAGTCACGTCGATGACGACACACATAAGGGCAGTGCTATTGGCGCATAGAAGCATCGAGGATAGGGTGGGACTGCAAAAAGCGGAATTTGCGAGAATACAGGACAAGTGCGGGGAAATGGTCCGTCTCATCGGGCAAATGAAGGAGAGGGTAAAGGATATACAAGGAGCGAAAGAGGAAGGGAGAGTGGGGAGAGTAGAGGGGCTAAAGGGGAAGCACAAGGAGTTGATGGGGAGGGCTGACAAGCTTTTGCAGGCGTTGATGAACGGTGCGTCGCCTGAACTGAGCGAATGTGAGACGAAGTGGTTCGAGGAGTTGAGAAGGATGAAAGCGGAGGTCGCTGGTGCGGGCAAGTTTGACGAAGGATCCTTGAAGGCGAGAACCACGTTGGTGAGTGACAACAAGCATTTGACGAGGGTCGATGTTGACTGCTTGGGCTCAGCTGAAACGAGAGTATGAACGCATCATGCCTAGCTTGAAGGACGTCGCGGCGAGAGAAGAGCAAAGAAGGAAGCAAGTTTCTGATAATTCACGGTCGCTCGGTGTTTCGCAAGCGTTCGAGTTAGGAGAACGGTCTAATGTCGAGTGCGTCTACTCAATGTGCTCAGAGGCAGGACGCTCTACTGATCACCATCGCACAGAAAAACAAAGATAGCAGAGTTGGAAAGGGAGATTGTAAAGATGGCATCGCAGGTGCAATTATCGCTCGGTCGACCACCCTCGCAGCAGGACGGGGGGGGAATGCAAGAGAGTACGAGTCGTTAATATAGTTAGGGGCTCATCCCAATAAGTCGACTCATATTCAAACCCCGACATTCGCGTGATGTGATTCGTTGTTGGACGCGTCGTGACAAGGACGAGAATGTTTAGCTCACTCAGGACCAGCACGGAGACAGAAAAGAAAGACACGACCTCAAGTCAGTCTAGCACTCGTTTATTGATTAGTACTGATAACCTTATCTTCCTGTAGCATCTACTCCGGGTCTCTTTGGAGTCAAACCTCCAGCTGCCACCCCATCAAGTCAGTCGTGGCTGCATCCTCATTACCACACACTCACCAGTCACAGCAACCTTGGGTGCATCATCGTTGCTAGCAAAGGATGGGGATAAACCCAAAGATGGTAAGTCGCATGGCCATGAAACTAACCAGCACCCCCTCACCGCCGCCAGTCGCACCCGTCTCGACTGCCATCTCCGTCCCTCCACCTTCCGTTCTGAGAGGCAAGACGATCGAAGAGATCGTCAACAAATGGACAGCCGATCTCGACACGCACGTCCGTGAATTCAACAAGTCTGCCGGCGAGGTCGCCGTGTGGGACCGAGCCTTGATGGAGAACGGGAACAACGTGAGTGGGGCACGCTCTAACCGGCCAAACGGACCGACGTCCTCCAGATTTTTACCTTTATTTATTTATTTTTTCGATCGAGATCGATCAATGTTCTAACTATAAACTCTTCCGCGTTTGTAGCTGGCTGCGATATACGGTCACGTCTTGGCCGTCGAACGGGAACAGACCGACATCGAGCAAGCCCTCGATCACATCGAACAACAACAAAATGACCTCTCGTCTACGTTGGACGCGTACGAGAAATCCGTCGGGGAAATTCTCGGTGGTCAAGGAGGCAGCCTTCGCGCGCTCGACACGGGCCCTGCAGACACGGAACGTGACAAAAAGTAGGTGGGATCTCCTCATGGAGAACGTCTCATGACTGCCTCTTCTTTTTCTGATGTGACTTGGTGTTCCTCCATTAGCTATGTCCTTGCGACCGAGTTGCATGCACACCTCGATGATCTTTCGGGGTCTCTCACTCAGATGATCGAATCGGTTAATACTCTCTCGCTAACGCCGGCTGCCAACGGGTCTTCTCATGGCAGTGAAGATCCGATGGTACAAATATCGCAGATCCTGAGCAGTCATCTAGAAAGTCTGCAGTGGATTGATGGGGCGGTGCGTGAGGTCGAGGGCAAAGTAAATGAAGTGGAGAAAAGGGTGCGCGATGCAGGCGTAAATGGCCACACGTTGGGCAGCAGTACAGCTCATAAACAACGGGGTTTTGGCTTGCCTAGGTAGCCACACATTGCTCATCCCGCGGACCTGTCATGATACATGCTCGACTGACTGCACGGTATTAATGTATGATTAATCTTGCAAGTGGGAATGCATGTGTGTGAACCTCCGAGAATCTGCAGGTGCGAACCGAGTCTTTGACGGAAGTTGCATAACATTTTCTCCTTTTGGCCACCCGTCCTCCAATCACAACTAATGACCTACAGAAGAGTCGTCAAGCAGTAACGTTATATAACTGTCCAGCTGATGCGGCCCCCTCGTTCGTATGTAAGCGGCTGCGTAAGCCTATGAGTAAGGTCAGTCAACTCCCAAAACAGCAAGCTGGCTTGGGGAAGGGTCAGCGGCTGAGCGGACTTCGCGCACGAATGCCTTCGCCATAGTAGTAAATCCAGACGGGGAACGGAATGCCGACGACGATGGCAAGCCCCGCAAGCAGCGAGTTCCCACCGCCATAACCCAGTTTGGCATACATCTGTTCTCCGAACAAGGGAAAAGCGAACCCAAGAACGCAGCGGAACACCTTGAAAAACTCGTAAAGACCTCATTCATGACTCTGAACGCGGAAAAACGCACGGAAGCAGCCGCCAGCGCACTGGCAGAATACGCAAAGGTATCAACGAGATACAGTTGGATCGGCAGGCTGCAAGATGTTAATGTCAGAACACAAGTTTCACGGCCGGTACAGTGAAAATGCTTACAAGGTCGTCATCAGGCCGAAGCCATATATTGCGGTTCCGATGATAGGCATGATCCAGTGGTTTCTGGCTTGAGCTGACCATCCATACCAGCTGGAGAAGAGTCAACACTGGCACACGGATGAACCATGCGAGATACCCGCTCACAATAATCCGACAGGAACAAAGAAGGAGCCAAATATTAGTGCCGGGATGCGCATCTCAGGCTTTCCCTGTCCTCCGTTCCTCGCTGCCAGCTTAGTGATGGCTGAGTTAAGGATCTCAGCGAAAAGTGAGCACGTACTCGACGATATATTTGGTCCGATATCTTAGCACCAAATAAGGTGGCTGCAAGGAAACCCAATCCAAGGCCAATATACCCCAAGCCCGCAACGCCGATACTGAAGCCATAGACCTTGGTAAACAGGTCTGAAAGAGAGCTGAAATTTGTGCTTGAACTGACGTAGGGACCAATCAAGACGTACCGGGGAATGTAGCGAACATCAGGTAATAGATACCTGATCGACATAGGTGTCAGTCTTTTTTGATAACAAGTTTCGTTTCGTAATTACTGACCGTACATCCTAGAAAAGGTTCAACTAATACCCCTCGCAGTATTTAAAAAGCAGTGACTTACAGAGCCATGTATAAGCTGAGAATAAAGCAAACGAAACTTCGAGTGAGAAGCATTACTGGTCGTGTCAGATTAATCCAGAGATAGCCCAATCGATTCTGGGCTTGGACAGCTGTGGTCCCCTTTTCTGGATCAGCGCCGCGGTTATAAAGTCGCCTACGAATGACAGGTGCATACGTCTCCCTCAAGAGGGGAATCGCAAGGATCGAAGCAACGGCACACAAGGCACTGATTACATAAAACACGTATTGGATGCCGATCGTTTGCGCAACAAACCCACCCACGACAGGTCCAATCGCTGGGCCTATACGCCACTATGAGTCATGGTACTTGTAATCAAATTACGCGGAATTACTTACCAATCAACGGTCCGAGGGTGAATATCGCCATGGCAGATGCACGCTCATTTTCTGCGAAGAGGTCGCTTATACTCCCTCCACCAATGGCAAGGGGTGCACTTCCGGCAAAGCCGCCTACCCAGCTTCAGCTGGAGTCTCGTGTATGGCCTAAAGTGGCGACGCACTAATGAAGCGGAAAGCAATAAAAGCGCCTGTATTTGGTGCGAGGGCGCAGCCCAGGTTGAGACACAGGAAAATTATGTTGCTGATGTGCAATACCTGATGACTGTCAGGAGAGAAGCGTGTCGAAACGACCTAAGAGAATACCCAAGTGCGACCAAACATCTCGGAGAGGGGACTCAAGAACAATGGACCGATAGCAAACGATAGCAGGAAGATACTGAAGGTGAATGCGAGAAGTGTAGGACTTGTGATACCGTATTTCAAGGCGAGATCTGGGAGACCGGGGGCCATCATAGAACTGGCGAGGGGTGTCACAAACGTGTAGAAGGAAACCTATGGGAATTGGCTGAGGGGAGACAGGGGAACGAGAGGTAAATACTGACGAGGGACGCACTGGTCCATTTTTTCAATGAAGACCAATTCCGAGGGTTATTGTGACTATGTTCCCAGTCATCTGTGTCATCTGCTTTGTCGCCGGGTAGTTCTTGAACTGGGATGGGGGGTATGTCAAGCTCGCGAGTGCCGTCACGCGTGCGCGAGGATGCTATAGAACCAGTGTCCTTTACAGTCAGCATTTCCCTCAGCGGCAGGGGCGTTTAGCGGGTAGGGAGTGTGCGAGGGTAACCACATTGTGAACGTCCGTTTAAGAATGGCACATGAACATGTTATCGGCCGACTGACATGAATATTCATGACTTCCACTAGCAACACAGATTCCCACCGATCAAAGTGACCGCATTGCCCAAAAAAGGAGTATTAGATAATCGAGTATTATACCACACTATACCGTCCCGCCACCGCACTTGGGTTCCGCATCTCCGCCTGCAGTGCCGCAGCCGATGCCTCAATAAGCAGGCGCTTGATCTCTCGCACTGCCTGCTCGACCTGTAAGGATGAAATGGTGAGTACATGTGTCGCCCCAGATGCACAATTCATTAACGAACCCTATATTCCTCATTCGATTCGACAAGTAGGTGGAGCTTTGGTGGTCCTTCTGAGGGCGGTTCCTTGCCGGACTCATAATAGATGCCTGGTCACACATGACAAGTCAATTTGGAGACAATCCCCCTGTCATTACGGTACTTACCCTTGTTCGTAACTGAGGCCCCTGTCATATCGATGAGCTGGACAAAGATGTCAGTATGGGCGCATGACTGTGGCGACTGAGACATACTTGCACCATCGTTTCCTTGTTCGTAACCCGCCATCTTGCTTTTTGGGGGTAGTCATTGATGGGTATGATGGCATGGAAGTCCGTCGAGTCCGGATTCACCTTTCTGCCGCCGCTCTCTTCGTGCTGGATTTGAGATTGAAGAACAAGTTTCATGGCTTTCAGCTGTGCATTGAGCTTGGCAACCACGCTAAGCGCCTGCTTCTGAGCTGGTGAGTCCTTTCCAGCGCGATTAGCAGCATCTTGAGCCGTTTTGATCTGGGCTTGTATTTTCTCCTCTTCTTTCGCGTGGGCGAGCCGGCGCGCGGCCACAGCAGCTCCGGCAACGCCTAGAATACCCTTGGACGAGTCTGGAGCAGGGCCACGTCTGATCTCTACTTTGAAATTACCGAAAGTCATGTCATCGCCGCCAGTGGCACCAGTCGATGCCTTCTGAGTTTCCTCCGCCTTTTCCTCTTCTGGCTCGCCGTATGCTTTCCGCTCGGCACGATCTTTGGCCTCTCGCTCCTTATCGAGTCGGTCCAAGCCCTTGCCACCAAAACCGGATCCGGCGACTTGTGCTTTCCCGGTTTTGACCTTTTCCAAAAAGCCTGTGCACCATCCCCAATTAGCAGCATGACACGAAGAGCTGGACAAACATACCGTTGGCAAGTTCCTCTAGTTCTTTGGGCGTTGCCGCATTGCTGGCTTTCAAAGCGCGATATATGTCGACCGAGTACCTCTCTTGCTCGGGGGTGATGAACGTGACGCACGTTCCCTTGTTTCCAGCACGTCCTGTCCTACCAGCACGATGGACGTAGTCCTCCATGTGATTGGGAGCATCGAAATTTATGACGAGTTTCAGTTGCTTAACATCCAATCCACGAGCAGCAACGGACGTGGCAATGACGATAGGAACTACCCCAGACTTGAAATCAGCAATGGTGGAGTCACGGTCTACCTGATCCTTGCCTCCATGGAGAGACATGCATAGATATCCCTTTCGCATGAGGTCACGCAATAAGTTATCTGCAGCTTCTTGTCGATCCACAAAGATAAGCGTCCTGCATTCTGGATCTTCATTGTACATCTGTCCAAGGATTTCCAGTAATCGGTTGAACTTGGTTTCCTCCGCGCGAACTTCCACAAGCTGCTCAATTTCTGGAGCAACAACTGAGCGTCCCCCAACTGTGATTTCGAGAGGCTTCTGCAAGATCTTTCGGGCAAGAGAGTCCATTTGTTTGGGGAAGGTCGCAGAGAAGAGGACAGTTTGACGGTCCGGTCGAATGTTGTTGACGATCTTCATCACCTGTGGTTCAAAACCCATGTCGAACATCCTGTCTGCTTCGTCGAGCACGACATAAGTGACTCGCTTTAAGTTTGTTACACGACCAGAGTTGGCCGTCAAAAGGTCTATCATGCGTCCCGGGGTGCAGACAATTATTTCTGCGCCTTTCTTAAGTTCAGCAATCTGATCTTTGATCGGAGAACCGCCGTATGCACAAACAGCCTAGAAGATCCTAATTTAGTGTGTGAAAGAATGGGAAAGATACACATGACGTACCCGTAAGTTCATTACTCTCAAAAACGGTTTACACTCCCGGTGAATTTGCACGGCAAGCTCACGCGTGGGAGTCATGACTATAGCCAGAGGCCCTTCCATTTGCTCAAGTGGTCGTTGGTCTTTGATATGTCGAAAAAGAGGTAGAAGGAATGCAATCGTTTTGCCAGAACCTGTCTTGGCGACTCCGATAACGTCTCTCCCTGACATGATCGCAGGTATAGCTTGCGCCTGGATAGCAGTGGGTGCAGTGTAATTGAGTCTTTTGATGACATCCAAACTGTGCGCAAGATAAGTCACGCCATACTTAGCAAGGCGACCAACTGCATACCAGCTTGCAGGGAGACCGAAGTGGCTCCATTTTGTAACAGGGCGAGGGCAGTCGACACCACGAATCTTGATACCGTCTAGCTCGAGTCTTAGGAGATCAGCTTCTTCGTCTGTCATGGCGGCAATGTCTGGCGGAGGAGCATAGAATTCCTTCCTGAATGGCTCATACTTTACGCGTGAGTGGTCGACGGCCGCGATGTCCTTCTTCCTTGCTTTCTTGGCAGCCAACGCAAGAATGTCCTCTGGATTCAATTCGGTAGCATCAAGTTCGTCCTCGACAACCGGCTCCACGAAGTCCTCATTGCCGTCTTCGACCATGCGCTCGTCAAGCCGGACGCGAGAGAAGCCACTGCTGCCGTTCATTTTCTGTATATCTTCCTCATTGACTTTCTTCACCTCCTCTTTTACACCGCTCATGAAGGCATCAAGAGGGTCAACCTCTTCTTCCTCTTCCATAGCGTCTGCAGCCTTGTTCTTCAGTGCCTGGTCCATTCGGTTTGCTTCCTCGTCGTCGTCGTCTACTTCAAGGTCACCGACACTGGCCTCTCCATCAGCCATGGTCATATCGACAGCAGGCATATCACCGAGAGTTTCTAGCTTGCGCTTGGTCTCCACAGAGTCATCCATCACAGCCGCAGCGGCTTTCGACGCTCTCAAAACTTCGGGTTTCAATGGAAGGCCTTTCAGGCCGAGACCAGTCAATGCCGCACGGTTTAGTGACGTCCCGGGCTTCGCAGGCGACGGAGTTGGAGGTGCTACAGGGTAAGATCAAGTGATGTGAAATCTCGCCAAGGGCAGACAATATAGTATGATTGAGACTAACCTGGTGCAGATTTGCCGGCAAGTGCCATAGCCTTTGCTTTCGCTTCATCAAGTGCCTTCTTGGCTTCCCGCTCCTTCTTCCAAGCCTCGAGTTTCGCCCGTTTTGCCTTCAACTTCCCGTCTTCTGGAGCTGGAGGAGGTGTGAGTGTAGTCTCGGAAGTGACCTTTGCCGCAACTGGCGAAAGAGGTCGACGGTCGCGGTCCCTACGATCAGGTGAGCGGGAGCGCCTGTCATCACGGCGGTCATCCCTTCTGTCACCCCGATGCCCGTCTCTCCGTCGGTCATCACGGTAACGATCATCCCGGTAGCGTTCTCTTTCTCTGTCCCTTGCCCTGTCTCTGTCTCTGTCTCTATCCCTATCCCTATCCCTATCCCTATCCCTGTCTCGGTCTCGGTCTCTGTCCCTCTCGTCGTCGTATCTCCTGCTGGTTCTTTGGGTATTTCGCCTAGTCGGCGAAGGGGACCGAGGTGAACGATGAGATGGTCTTACCCTTTTGTTTGAGCTGTCTGGAGAATACGATCTCTCCCTGCGTGCCATGGATAGGTAAAGGGCAGAATGCGGACAAAGCGTTGTAGTGGCACTGAAAAAGGTATTGTTTGGTCCTGTTAGGATCGCAAGCCCTTGACTAAGCTGTGGGGTATTACGTAACCAAAAGCTGCGTCATCTCGATCGTAGGTTCCTGCTAGCTGTAGCCTTTCCCTATGGCAAGCAACATTTTGGACCCAGCTGCACTCACGACACAGCTCGCTGCCCTCCTTCCACCCTCTAACAAATGTCTGTCTTCTGCTCGCGATGGATTGGCGGCTCTCGTTCATGCAATATTCACTACGCTGGGGTTCCGCCTAATCGCGATTGACGACACATCGTCGGCGATAACCTTTCAAAACAACGTCCTACCTGAAGACTGGAACACTAGGGGACTTACAGACCGTACTTTGAGATATAGGCACGAGCAAAGTAGTCTTGAGTTCCTCGTGAAAGTAGTGAGACTCGGCCAGCGGACTCTGATCAACGCCATCGCCCTCGAAGTACGCTACTGTCACCCCTGCATGTATCCCACTTGACGTTGTTTCAGAGCGATAAATCTGCTTCGTTGGATGTATCTACCAACGATTTCACTTCGTACTCGTTCTATCCTCATGATGCTGCCAAACCAGACGCACAGCCCCTTGTCCACGGCTTCATATCCTCGAGTCGTATCGCGGACTTTGTGTCACAGCTGAAGCTAAAAATTATACAGAAGCTTGTACCAGGACTCAGGAAAGATGGTTATGTGGAAGAGACCGAAGAGGTTTCTACAAGTACGGCTCCTGCCAATCCACCACCGGCTGCAGCTCCTCCTCGTCCGAGACCTATCGCTCCTCCTTTCCCCGAGGACATTCCCGGTAATTACCCTCCCATCCCACGCCTTTACAACCCGCTGGAGATTGGAAGAAGGGACTTAGATCCCTTCGGAGCTGATACGTTTACGCCTCCCTCCTTGTTCCCGCGTCATGGAGGAGACGGGATGTTTGTTGGTCCCGACCATCCTATCTTTGGTTCCCGGGGGCGCAGACCAGACCACCATAGTGGTCCGTGGGGTGGTGATGGATACCTACCTCCCTTAGGGGCACCTCCCGGCGCTCGTTTCGATCCTGTAGGACCGGATCCAAACCATCCATTGAGACCCACGTTTGGTGCAAGGCCGCGCGGTGGAGGGCCTGGCACGCAAGAACCTGACAATGATGAATTTATGCCCCCCGGAGTGGTGCGTATCTGCTATTCTTTGTTCGACATGAATGGTACTAAACAGTCTCCTCTCAGGGCGACATGTTCATGTAAGGGCTTTGCTTTGCGGTGAATTCGGGAACGGAAAGCTGTAGTTTGGATGATAAGTTGTACTATTATTCTCGCACGTTTTGTACTCTTGGTCGAGTAGTCTCTAGTGAAACATTTGACTACCGCGGTTCAGACCGTGTGACCGAAAGCGGTAACCTCAAATCGGTATAAAGGGCCAATCACACTAGAGTACTACCGGACCTGTCATTCGTCACTCTTACACCCTAATATTCCGCTCTACCCCCCTTCACAATATGGGCCCTATGAGAGCTAGTAGCCCGCACTCTCCGACCTCCCCAACTCGCCCCAAAAAAGCCGCCCTACCACTAGGTTTCAGGGCAACGCCAAAGCCAAAGCCGAAACCCATCCCAGAGATGTCCGCTAGGGAATTGCACGACCAGCACGATCGCAACGAAAGACTGCTCTCTTCATCGTAGGTCTATTTATCCGTACGCACCCACCCCGTCCGGACCGTGACTCCTCCCCTCAAGTGTCTCAGACTGACCATACGCGTACGTTTGCTGTGCCCTGACAGGATCGTGTCCACTTCTACCCTCGTGCAACGACTCTCCGTCGAGCAGACAGTTATAGAAGCTCGACTGCTAGAGCTCGAAGGCATCGAAGAGATTCGCAACGGTCTCAAGAATGCAAACATCAATTCCGATGAGATCATGCATGTCGACGTACAACCCGAGCCTCGTGTCATCGACGCTAAACGACGGGCATTGTCCCGATATGTACGCCCACTCGTTTGCGGCGCTTGACTCTAGCAACTCACGTTCGTCATGCTAGTCCCCGTTAACACCCAACAATGCGAATCACCAGGTGGGGTCTCTCAGTCTGCAAGAGGCAGTGGAACTGGAACAGCGTGCACATGCTATCGACTTGGAGAAGCAACAACGCTCGGATGACAGGAAAAGACGCATCGGCTTGCCAGTCAGAGGGGAAATACTATCCAGGCAGGAAATGGAGGCTCGTATATGGGCTTTCATGTCGGTGTTCGCTGCATATATTTTTGAGTGATCATTCTGAAGAGATTTGTAGGAACTATAAACCGACTGACTCTGACCTTGAAGATATGGACGCGGATGATTCAGACGATGACGACCCCTCGACTTGGTTCGAGGATGATCAGGACGATGGGATCAAGGGCCAAGACATCGTCCCCCCAGACGTGGAAGATTTGTCAAATGTCATACGAGTGGACGAGAGTCGGATACGTTACAGTACTTTCTACGAACCACGAGACGGTGATTGACGGTAGCATGAATAGTCATGTATTCATAGTGTGTATTGCATGTTTATGTACAGATTGTACTTAATTGGTGGGAGGGCGCGAGACGAGAACCCACCATGAGGGGTATCAGTATCGCCCCACATTCACCCGATGATCAGCGTGTATGCACAGGACAGCTGCGGCCACGCTGCAACCAAGATGATAGGCATGCTGTGGGTCGAGATGAGTTGTGTTTTCCCGCTAGGAAGGCACAAGGTGTTCTCACCGTTGTGGAAACTACAAAAGCAGCTCAGTCGTGCAACTACGGAACCTCTTGTGAATTCTTCTAGACAGATGACGCCTAGATGACATGAATGAGAAATCAAAATTCGACTACGAAGGGGACTTACATTCAACCCCGACCAAGGCACTCTCAGCTGGGAGTTCATACACAAGATACTTGACTGTCTGGGGGGCAGAGCGGGTTCCACCATCCAAGCACCCCTTAACGTGGGCTTCCTGATCTTCTGGACTCATGAAAGCCGAAAGATTAGTTCCACAAACAGGACAGCTGCGGGAACTAAGCCAACCACCAATTATAGAAAGTACCACGGCTTACTCTGCAAGGTCACTTAATTGTGAACTAGAATTCTGTCGTGTGAGCTGACCAGGGGCCATCAACCTTCCCCGATCAACCACGATGCGCTCCACGGCAGAAGTTCCTCTTGCTGCACTGCGTTGATCGAAGCAAGACTGGCAAACACGTTGAGACGAGGATGTTGCAGTAGTTACTGGGGAAGATGGGTCTTGTATGATCTCAGATGGGCCGAGGGGGACTCTGTGACACGAGCACCGGTCACAAAATATACGACCACATCTTCGACAGTGCTATAAATCAAAGTTGGGGAACGGCCATTCATCATGACTTGGAGGTACTCACATGCTAGCAGAATCCAACAAAACGAAGAACTTTTTTAGGACTCAGTGATGTCAGCTGATGATGAAACTTACCCTTCTCAGAATAAAACTAAAGCGCCGCTGGCAATCGTTGCAAGCCTGTACTGCATCGTCCCGCTCCCACTCTGCATGGATCGGGGTGGTCATCTTCTGAGGTGCCTCACGAGTGGGGACTCGGAACTCGGGCGCTTGGGATAAGTCAGGCGTGAGGTCTCGAGCGATCGCAGGACGGGATGAGTGTTCGATTGATCCGGATCTGACAGATGATGTATGGATCGTGAGAGGAGAGTACCCTGGATAGCGGAAAACTTCTTCATGGTCGTCGTCGTCGTCGTCACCACCACCACCACCACCATCATTAAATTCCTCGTCTGAGCCAGAGTTCAAAAGGCCTTGAGCACCTGCAGCAAGTCTACGTCGTTCTAGCTCTCTGCTATAGGCGTTCAACAAGACCTCAGCTTGTGTCTTTCGTTCCCTGTCGTCGTCACCTGTTGGATTCATAAGCGAGATCACAAGACCTGGGCCACCGGGTGTAACTTACTCAAAATCCCCTGCCGTAGTTCACTTGTTGCTCGTTCAAGTTTGGCGATAGCGCGGCGAGTTTCAGCGGCAGATCGAGCTTCATCGTTGCTTTCTAATTGATTTCCAACGAGATAGCGTGCACGTGCCACGTAATCTTGCGCAGAGGATAACAGGTTGGGACGCATTGTCCCGAGTTCTTGCCCTTCTTCATCTCCCTCTACACTCTCGTGATCGCTTACGCGCGGGATCAGAGACCCATCATGAGCAAGATCGTACATCCCACCATCAGGTTCCATGAAGGGGAGAGGAGGGAAAGGGTTACGGCGCATAACACGGACCCAACGTCTGCGACGTACCCACGTGTTCGCATGCGAGGATACAGAAGACGAGGAACTGCTACTGCTTGCGCGTCCATGATTTCGTGACGGGGAAGACAAACCTGCTGTCACGACTCCAGCTCCGGACAAAAGGCGTACAAGCTGTGGTGGGGGCTCTGGTAACCAAGCCTCGTCTGGAGCGCTGAAACTCTGCGCATACTGCCAGCCACTATCAGGGCTCACTCCGGGGCGGGTGTCGTCAACAACCCAGTCTGATCTGTTGAACTAGTTACTTTATATGAACATCCAATGAGAAACTAAAACACTTACAGCCAAAAGTGACTTCGCTCAGCGCCGTCTAAAATGGGGGTGTCTCGGCGAGAAGGATTTGGCAACATATATGGATCGGATGCAAGAGGGAGCTGTACATCATCACGATGCGACAAGACCACCGGTTTTGCCCCCGTGCTTTCTTTGGGAGGGGAAAGTTTCAGTTCAAAGGGCGCAGGACGACCGTGTCTTCCAAGTCCAGATGCAGAAAACTTGGGCCGTACCCCAGAAACTGCAAGTGTCTTCAAACGAGTATCAAGACGTTGGTTCTCGTACAGGACCAATGGCACGGTGGTGTGCACACACAATGGATTGTATGTTGCGGTTGTACCGCGCCACCGCTCTACCTCGGTTTTTTGCAAGACCTGACGAATTGCATAAGACAACAAAACACGAAAAGTTGCATGTGTTATACCTCGCAAATCCACACTTCAAATACGGAAGCAGCGACATCATATGCTGTCTCACCCCAATTATTTCGTACAAGCGGATCCGCAGCCTGTTTGGACAACAAGTAGGACACTACCGGAAGATGCCCTTTCGAGGCCGCATTCACTATGAAAAAGATTACTAGGGATAAGTGGGACGAAATGGGAAACGACCTACTGAGGGGAGTCCAACCTCCTTTATTGCGAAGGTCAACACCGTGTACCCCGCCTGTTGTGTTTGCAGCGCCGCCGCTTTCACAAAGCCATCGCACAATGTCAAGATACCCCTAAAAAGAGGGTGAGGAGTCTCCTGTGTGTCGTTCAAACGGTAGGTTACCTTTGAACAAGCGTTATGCAGAGGGGTCCATCCATCTGCATCACGCGCATGAACATCCGCTCTGCTCTCCAACAAATACAGGATGATTGACATATGACCATTCAATGCAGCCTTGTGTAGAGCAGTCTGGATAAGGGGTCGGAGAAAGATACGTTAACTGAAAAAAACGCATGCTAACCTCTCCTTCGCGATCTTCCAAGTCCGGTATCGCGCCGCAGTCTTCGATGACTGGTAAGACATGATTAAAACGGTCATGCAAGGCTGAGAGGGGATACGGAACCCACGCCACTTAACGATGTCGAAATACCCGCGACTTGTAGCAGCGTGGAGTAGGGTGAGGCCCGTACGTGATGAAGGGTCATTTGCTAACGTGAATGCCTCGAGGTCGCCACCCTGGAGTGCAGTAGTGAACAACTTCTTCAGTAGAACGAGGTCACCATGTGAAGCTGCAGCAGACAAGGCCTCGAGCTGGGCGGGTGATGGATGGGATGGAGCATGGAGACGAAGTGGAGACGAAAGCAAACTTGGAGTAGTTTCAGCCAGGGTTGGTGATTCGACAGCAGAATCCGGAGGCGGTTCAGCTTCAAAAGTATGTTCTGGGAAACCGTCGGACACTATTAGGGAAATTTGATGTACTGTGGTATCTGGGGAGTCGTGGGGGTAGACAAACTCGTCGTCGCCGTTGTGTTCATCACCGTCATTGTGGTCGTCTGCAGGATACCTGAAAACCTCTTCTTCGTCGCTCTCTGCTGGAGAAGCGACAGCAGTTGAGGTCTGCGAAGGCTGGGTGTCTGAGAGCCCAGACCTGTTGGTTGTTGTCAGAAAGGAAGAGTTGAGCGCATGCATGGGACCTACTCTTCGATTGGGCTTAGAAAATGTTTGGACATGGACTCGGAACGCGTCGAGGAAATGCCAAGTTGGGACACCAAGAGGAGGATTAGGGAAGTGGGAATTAGCTACCAAATACGGACATAACTATATAGATGGGTCCGGTATGCTCGGACTAGTGTCAATGAAAATGTGGTGAGCTTCTGATTCGCTGCCAGCCAGCCGAGTGCATTTCTACTCACGAAACTTATCCGATTTTGGTGCTCTCGACGGTCTAACTGTAATTGGCGCGAGAAAGAAGGTTGTAGTTAGCAATTGTATGACTGGAACGATTAAATTACTCGCTCGGCGTACAGTACAGCGACCGCACCTTTGTCTCTTGACGAGAACTTTTTGATTCGAAATGTCGCTGGTCTTGCTTGTTGGGGCCCACTTTCTCTCGGTGACTCGGAGATCAGCGGGTCACTTTGCAAGTGGTCGGCCGATCGCTTCGTTTCATTGTTCCCAACCAACAATGTCGACCGCAGCTCTGCCCAACGGCGATCGTTCCAATCTCATCCCGTTCTCATCTCGGCTCTACGGGGGGCGTGCCTTGGCCCAGGATGTCTGGTCGATATTCAGGCGCGTCGCTCGCTGCTCACTCTGAGGCACCCTGATCTCATATCTCTCCGCAGTGCCGCAAACCTCCCTCATGACACTATCAATCTTGGTCAAGGGTACATGAACTTCCCCCCACCTTCTTGGGTCACCGATGCTGCCAATCAGGCGCTCAAGCAGACAATGCCCAACCACTACTCTCATCCAAAAGGACGCATACGTTTGCGTGAAGCTATCAAAAATTTTTATGAGCCTTCTTTTTATAGGACTCTTGACGTCGAGACCGAGATCATAGTCACTAGTGGTGCTAATGAAGGTGCCTTCCTCAACACAATGTCTGCCAACTATATCTAATGCTTGCCAGGTCAATATTGCGTATTCACCGCGTTCTTGGACCAGGGCGACGAGGTCATCATGTTCGAGCCTTTCTTCGATCAATACCTTCCTTCCATCACCTTTAACGGTGGAAAACCTGTCTACGTTCCCTTACATCCTAACTTAGCCGGCAAGAAACCTAGCAGTGGCGACTGGAGGATCGACTTTGACGAACTGCGGCATGTCGAATTCGCGCCTCCTTACCTCCGTCTCTAACCAACTTATAGCCGCTCCATCACCCCACGAGCCAAAATGATCATCATCAATACTCCCCACAACCCCGTTGGCAAGGTTTTCTCTAAGGAAGAACTCGAACAGATTGCTGCCATCGCAGAAGAGTTCAACTTGCTCGTAATGGCGGACGAAGTGGTACGCAAATCCCCTCTGGTGCCGCCTCTATCCGGCTAATCATCTCACTAAAAGTATGACTGCCTTGTCTATGACGGTAAAGAACATGTTCGCTTCGCGAACCTCCCTGGCATGTGGGACAGGACTGTCACCGTCTTCTCAGCTGGCAGTGAGTGTAAACAGAAATAAAATGTCTCTTGACGTGCTTTTAATGCTCACGTTTTCTCCCCCAGAGGCTTTCGCCGCCACCGGTTGGCGCATTGGCTGGCTGGTCGGCCCAGAGTCCATCATTAAACCCACTCTCGCCGCCTGCACGCGTATCGTGTTCTGCACCAATTCACCTTTACAAGAGGCAGCGGCCGGCGGGCTCGAAGAAGCGCGATCTCGTGGATTCTTTGAAAAACAGGTTGTGGAATACCAGGAAAGGCGTGACCTCTTAGTCTCTGCATTCGATAGGGCCGGCTTGAAGTATAGCCTGCCGGAGGGCACGTACTTCGTGCTTGTGGTGAGGGTCGTGAACATAAAGCCAGTGACCCTTCTTTGACTTTGTTGCGTCGCAGGATATCTCCGGAGTTAAGTTCCCGGAGGACTACCCTTTCCCAGAATCCATTCGGGGTCGTGGAAGGGACTTCAAGTATGTCACATATTGCACCTCCATCCGCGCTGCTCATGTCTCGGTCAGGGCCTGCTGGTTCATGGCCATGGAAATTGGTGTATCTTCCATTCCTGTTAGCGAGGTGAGTAAAGCACCGAACGCACGCTCTTGATTGCCCAGCTGACCATTTCAGTTCTACTGCGAGGAGCACTGCAACATCGGCGAGAGTTATGCCCGTTTCTCCTTCTGCAAAGATCTGGACACGCTCAGGCGGGCTGGAGAACGACTCCAGGCTTTGGTCAAGTACCTCTCTTAAATGAGTAGACCGGATGTCGTAATTGCCCCGGCCATTCAGCAATAGATCTGATCCTGTAAATCAGTGCAATCGTATATGTAACCCGAATAGACGGTCTGCCTTTTGCGTATCTCCACCGTCTTGATCCTTAGTCTCTCGCCGAGTATCGTAATGTGGTGTCCGATCTGATC